>PVJH01004203.1:0-129003 GCA_004026705.1 Nesogale talazaci
GTATGAATTATCTCATGTATTGTGTTGACCTTGTTGAAAATCACTTCCAAATATCTACATTCCACATGTAGTACTAGAATGTTTAAAATCAGAAACATGATGTTGGTTTTGTCTTGTTAGCCTCATGTGCTTGTGTTCAGAAAGCAATGTCCAGACTCCCTAGTGTCACTGTTTGATTTAAATAAAACCATTTAAATTATTTTTGTGATTATTGCTTTATTACAATCACAACTCTAGCCCCCAAATATCCTTGTTTAACCTGTTGAATCTAAATGCTTTGTATTCTGTTCACCTTTTTTATGGTATAGCTGGCTTTTCACTGAGCAATAAACTTGAGAAAACAACCCCCTGAACAAAACCCAATCAACTGTTGCGCTCCAGGCTGTCCCAGACAGGCTCAGGGCCAGGTGCCTGGGAGGTCAGGGGGAGAATTCCAGTCCAGGACTGCTGTGATGAGAAGGAAAGGGTGGAGGCTGGGGCTTGGGGTGGGGGGTGGGCAGCAGCACATTTGAACACCACTATTTGAATGAGAAAGAGAGGGAAAGACAAAGCTGAAACTAACCTTAAAGGTTTAAACGTATCTGGAATGGGGAGGGGGACATTTCAGCATATGCACAGCACGCATGTTATTCAGAAGCCTGTAAAGTGGTCCTCGGAACAGCCAACTTGGCAACCATTGATTAGCACACTTAGAGAATCATGGAATATAGGTGTTATTAAAACACAAGTTGTCATTAATTAACTGTAGTGTTAGAGAAGATGAAGACACTTCAGAGAAATTCGTAGAACTCCAGATACTTGATTTCTCATTTTAAATTTAACATCCGTAATCTAATGTAATCTGTGAATGGCCATCCTATTTATTTGGCGTGATTATGCCATGATGAGATAGTGCAGAAGTGCAGCCTGACAGAAAGTACTGCTATGGGTTCTTTAGATACAGTTTTATTTAAAATCTGGTAAGTAGACTGATGATGTTGGAATTTTTAAGTATGGGGGAAACTATCATCTCCCTCTGATGATATAGTTCATTTACTTCAAGAGTTATCAGATACTGGACCAGTCAAGAAATGCTATGCATCCTTGATTCTCAGCCTCCCTATCATTTGCCATTAATATCCTCGGCAATGATGTTGGTGAGAATTTTTTTTCTCTTAGCATTTTTTGTTTTCAAGAACAAGGACAGTGCTCTTCTCAGCAGACAGTGGAATATTGGTGGGGTTGCTTTAAAAGCCAATGGAAAGGTGAACTGCACAGTTGCGCATGCGCCAATTGCACTGTGATAATAATACCGCCTACAGTTGTTCTAAGGATTAAGCAAGAACATATCCACAAAAACCTGGTCCAGAGTTGTCCCTGAACAAATGTTCCCTTATGGTCTTCCCTCAGATAATTATTGTGTTGTTCCTTTTGGGTTATTTCCTATTTTTAATATTAGCAAATCTCACACACACGTAGTGGTTTGGTCTGTGGTTCAAATTAATATAGCTTCTAGGAAATAGATGGAGATTTGAGTATATAAGAAATACTGCATTTCATAAGCATAATCACTACATCAGGCATGTGGGTTTATGAACAAAGCTATGAATATTTAAACACATAAAATTAAAATTATATTAAATGCCTGTTGTTCATTATCTTCCAATGAATACACTCAGATAAAAATAAGTTGTGTACTTAACATCTGTAAACATGGTAATTTAATGGTTGACTTTTAATTGGATAGACTTTTTACTGTAGTCAATAGCTTGGTTCCTAAATTATATTGCAATTCATTGACAATGCTATAATGTGAAAATTGGCTTTCACATATAACAAAAAGATTAAATCTTATGTTTGTTAAATTATTCAGTTTCCCCTTACTAAATTTATGTTAGTATTATGTGGGTATGAGTACACAGTTATGGAATCGGTTTTCCTGTATGGTTTGGAGGCTGGCCCTGAAAACAATTCCCATTGAGGGGTCCCCACAATGTTTGGACTGAAGTCAGCATCCTTACACTGAGTTTATGGACTCTGAACGTGAAGGGCTTCACTTAAGATTCAAAAAGCAGAACAAACAACAGCCACCAATTATTATTACTTTACAGCTATACTTTTGGTCTTTGGGTTTTATTATGTTTTATTTTCTGTTAATAAAATTGAGGCTGGACTGAAAAAGAATGTAGAAATGCTCTCCTACCACAATAAAAAGTCTTTGCCTCTTAATTGTAGGTCTATTTATGCAGTAAAGTAAAACAAGAACACCAGCACACAAAGATTTTCTCAGATGAACTGTCGGAACAAGAAATGTTTCTTTTCTTCTCCCTGATTTGGGAGACTTAGGACTTTCCTGGGAGGTGGTGCTATTGAATGATAAGGGTTTTTGTTCAGAGACCTGGAGGATTCTCATTAGTTCTTCACTAGTTTATCACCTTTGTGTAACTAGTTTATCATCGCTGTCTATCATTTTCTTCTTGACCCTCTTCTATGTACTCTGTCTTCTTAGATTAGGAGCTAAACCCTGTAAAACTTAGTTTGAGTGTTGGTTGGTTGTGACCCAATAAGAATATAGCTTTATTAAATAACCAGTTTCAAAAGGACTGTTTCCCTGTTCTGAGCTGTACCCCGGCAGGGTCCATCCAGTGTTAGATTGTCCTACAGGTGAGGTGACTACAGAGTGGTAAGGGTCAGGACAACCAGAAGAGTCTTCTATCTATATATTGACTTCTTTCATATGTTGCCTTTAATTGGACTTTCCTTAGGAAAGAAGTGTGTGTGTGTGTGTGTGTGTGAACTTTCATTGGTGAAATAAGGAATGCCTTATTGCCAACAATTCTCACTGAGAAATGTTTCAGAGTTAACAATCAGAGGTGATTTGAAGAAACAAACAAACAAACAAAAACACATGTTTCTAATTCCTAGAAATGTTTTACAAATCATTAGCCAATATTTACATGGAAAAACTGCACTCATGATATTTTTGCAGCTCATCACCCAACACAATAAGTAATTGCCTGGCTATGGCTAGCTGATAGCATTTCTTGGAGACTTTACCATACCTGGGTATGATATCTTATTGGCTGCAGTTGGTAACCCCAAACACAAGGGGTTTCCTTAACTCCATCCACTGACATTTTAAATGAAGACGCTCAGTTGAGCGACATCAGTGATTTCTGTTGACTCATTAATCGCCCATATGTAGCAGCCATCACGTTCCACTTTTCTAACAAGCTGATAACCCACAGCTCATGCCAACAACTGTGGTCCTTCCAACAAATGGCATGTTGGATAAAGAAATCTTTACACCATCATTATACACTTCAGGTGTTCCATCAGAAATTCCTCCCTTGATCATTTGTGAACCTTCCAAGATTTTTTGGGGGGGGGGCATCATTGCTCTCCGGTGGTGGGAGTAGGAGGCCCAGCCCCACTGCTGGAATTGAACCTCCGTCCCAGTGGGCCGCAGTCCCGCGCACAACTACTACGCCACCGGGGCTCAGCCCCTTCCATGATTTTTGAGCCTTCTCTGCTGGTATCTGAGATGTGAGGTGAAGCTTCTTCCATCAAATGGCATTATACAGTTGGACACTGAATGCAACGCAATCTTTATGTTGAAGATCCTAGATTTAATCTTGCAAAGGAAACTGCAGGGATGCAATCCCCCAAGTCTTTCTCTAATAAGAGTACAATGTTGTAGAAGAAATTGATGGGAGAAAAGAACAAATCACTAATTTAGGAGAAACATGTAGGGCATCCTTGTGGTGGTTGCCTTTGTCAAGGGTCCTCGAAACTTCCCATCACTTTTACGGTGTTGAAAAGCTTTAGTTCTTCAAGACATCTCTCTTGGTCTCTGAAATGGAAAATCTTGATAGCACCAATGATTAGAAATGCATGCAACTCCTTCTTGACTGCATCAATGTGCTCAAGCATGACAGCAATTGTAAGGATGGCACAGAACCGAGCAGTGTTTCCCTCTGGTGTGCATGGGTCAGTATGAGTTGGAACGAACAATAGCTGAACTGCATGATTTGTGTATGTGCATAAAACAGAGGAAGTCTTGGTCTCTATTTAGCATGCTTCTAGATTGTATGCATCTGGTACCATTAGATTCCATGTAAGTTCATATTGACTAGCTGCAGAATGAAGCTATGTGGACACTGAATTTACCCCAGTGCTGCTATTCGCAGTGTACTCATTTCAAATAAGGCAACATTTAGGATGCTGTGCTTAATAATATGAGCACGGGGGGTTGAGCCCCGGTGGCGTAGTGGTTGTGCGCGGGACTGCAGCCCACTGGGATGGAGGTTCGATTCCAGCTCCACGGAGCAAAGGCTAGACCTCCTACTCCCACCACCTGAGGGCAGTGATGCCCACCAAAAACAAACAAACAAACAAACAAACAAAAATAATATGAGCACAGGACAATAACCATTTCTTCAATTTAAAACAAAAGCTCAAGATAGTTTAAAGTTCATAAATAAACCACTAGGATTTTTATAGAGCAAATATTAAATAAGAAAATAAATTGATAGAAGTGAATCAATCCAAACTCTGGACACAATATTTTTGATCAATTTTTCTTTATTTGCTTCTTTTAAGTGATATAAATTGATTATCCACCTATAGAATGAATATTTTAATTAACAAAATCATTTTGGAAAACATTAACAAAATCATTTTGGAAAAGTACTTGTGCATTTGTTTTCAATTTGCACTCATATCTTTAAGTGTATAATCTCAGACATTTTTGCTTGTTGTTTGGGTAGAAGAAGCATTGATTCTGTAGCTTACACAAATGGAAATAAGGGACCCATGACTTGTGTGCAAACAAGGTAAGATACATGTTAAAACCCATTTCTTCCATGCTAGAAAAGGACTACCATTGCTGCGCTGAATTTACATCGATGATTGGAATAGTTATGCCTGATTTTTCAATGTATTGTCTAGAGTGGAAGAAGGGAGGGACCTCCTTGTTCCTTGTTGAGCTTTGGCCTCAAGCTTGTGTTCTGTTTAACTTCCCCCCCCACCCCCTTACTACCATCCCCCCCCAACCCCAGTATCACGATGGGCTTTTCCAAACCTTCTTAAACAGTTAAATTCAAAGCGCAATCTGACAGAGCATTCCAGGAACTTCTCTAGTTTACCCTTTGAAGAATGATCTCAGGCAAGTCTCTCATGCTGGTCCTCCTTGGTTTCATTAGGCTGTCTAAGACTCAGAGGGTGGCTGTATCTAATTGAAGCCAAACTTCAGTCCTTTCAGAAAACATCCAATATTAATCTTGAAGTTACTGTGTCTATTTAGACAGTTTGTTTCATTAAATCAACTGCGTGTCCTGGCATCAGACTGTGTTCATACAGACAGAATAGAATGGAGAGTCAGAAAAGTACAGATAGCTTTGTGGTGAAGAAGGGAGCTGTGCACCTACTCTGTGCCAAGACTTGGCACAATGTCCACCCATAAATGTTGAATGAATGAATGAAAAGTCAGTTAATTTTCACTGAATTGACTGCAAAACTGAATTGCCATTTTCTTTTTGCTTACTTACATATTTTCTACAAAATTTTAATCATATGGAGCAGACTGGTCTGTGGGAGGTAGGTCATCTCTCTCCAAATTTCTTGGGCCCAACTCAGATAAATGAAATTAGACTTCTCAGTGATCAAACCAGCATGACCCCCATCAAATTGCTTCTTGCTCGGGCTGAGCCCCGGTGGTGTAATGGTTGTGCGCGGGACTGCGGCCCACTGGGACGGAGGTTCCATTCCAGCAGTGGGGCTGGGCCTCCTACTCCCACCACCGGCGAGCAGTGATGCCCCCCCCCAAAAAAAAAAAACAAAAAAAAATTGATTCCTGCTTGTAGGTGAATGCGAGGGTTCTGGATGGTTTAGAACCATTGTTTTATGGAGAATGACAAAAATAAACACCTTTGTGACCAATTTATGCACTTGTTGACCAATGGTGCTTCAACCACTCAGAATATTGAAAAAACCCTGCCAGTTAATGAACTCCAAAGTGACTTTTGTCTCAGGCCAATTCCCCTCCTCCCCTCCACCTGGAAAACTGTGGACAATTGTCTCAATTGTACTTAATTTTGCCAAGATAAAACTGCCAGCCATTTAGAGTCACATAGTTGGAGTACTGCAGACAAATTGGTATCTTCAAGCGGGGAGTAGATTCCTCAGCATGTGTTTATTTGATTTAACATTTAACTTACATGCAAAACGTAGACCTTTTTGTATTTCTGATCACTTCCCATTCATTATGCTAAGTCGTCCTCCAGCTTTTTGGTGCTTTCTGTGTCAATGATCATGGCATATTAAAAAATGGTAACATTATAAATACTGTGCTGTCTTAAGCATTTCTTGCACTTTGTGAATCAGAAATAATGCCCTTGCTTGTTCTATAATGAGTAAGAACAATAATTCCTTCACCTCTTCTATACTTATGTTAGACAGACATTACAACAGCGTTAGCTGGGAGGAAAAGCCAACTCTGAAGTTAACTTATGGCAGTAGGGATGCTAAAGGATTGTTTTCCCATTATATTAAAGAAAATACCTACTTGAATGCAGCAAGGAGAGATCTTTAGTTCTTTTGAATTTTCTGAGCCACAGAGAGCTGTCTTCTGAGTCTTTTCAATACAAGCAATTCCAACTAGTAATGAGTTTGTCTCCAAATTTCTTTCTTCTTTTTTTTAAAGCTTTAGATGATTTTAAACTCAGGAATTTTTTTTACTTTGTTGAATCAGTGATAGTTAGGGGACCTGACTGAATGTTATTCAAAGGAGTTTCTTTGTTTTGTTTTTATTCTGCCTCTATTTTAAATGTCCATCTTTTAGCCACAGGTAGAGAGGAGAAACAGTGTCTAAGGAGGGGGCTTTGTAAGGCTGCATCTTCTCTCTTTTCAGACCCCACCCCTTTCTTTTTTTCCTATTCTACCTTGAGAAGCTTGCCCTTTGTTTAAAACTTGGTTTCCCAAGTCAGAAGCGAAGAATGCCATTGTGAATCTGCCCAGAGGTAGAAGCAGTGAAGGAAAAGTATTTTAGCCATATTCAATAACGTATGTATTCACTACAAACGAAGGGAAGTGCATTCTTGACTTTGTTTTTGTTAACAGTGGTCAAGCATTTTTTCATTCCCCACCCCCACCCTACCCCCAAAGAAAACTGCCTTTTTAACTTTTTTTTTTTCATTTGGGGCCCATTTGTTCTGAGAAATACAAGTTTCTTCCAATCAGCATGTTGATTCATATCAAATCTTTCTATCTTGAAGACAAGAGTATAATAATGTCTCCATAAGTAGTGTTTGCAGAAAAGAATTGTTAAGAGGAAAGCAAGCTTTATTTTTGTCAGCGACTTCTGGCATTTTTAGCCCTTTCTGGTGTTGTTTTTAACAGTTACCATTTCCAGAGGACTTTTCAAGTGCATTATTTACTTAGAAGTCAAAGTTTGCTAAATATAGCTCATCTAATAAAAGTAGCTTCACCCTGTAACGTTTTTAGCTGTGTAGCTCTAAATGTTAAGAAAATTTGGCAAACTTTTCCATATCCTAGGCATTTTCAGGACTTTTTTAGTACTTTTGGGGGTCTTGTTTGGAAAGTCGAAGGAAGACATCTGTAAACTAGGGCCTTGGGAACTCATCTCTGGACATGGGAAGAGCTGCAACCCTGGAAAGGCCACCCTTACAGGCTGCGCTTAGGAAATGCCCTGTTCTTCCTGACCCTTTAGATTTGGGAGCACATGGAGGGAGGTCAATTGTTGCTACTCTATCCTCAGTAAGTAAGGGGCGCCTTCTTCGTGCTGCCGCCTCCCAGTTGTTTTCATCGGCAGTTTGTGAACTTCCCTGGATTTTTAAAGACTCTCCTTATTGTTCCATAAAATGCAATTTCCTTTGTCATTTTGATTTCTTTTCTGCTGTTTTAAGAATGGGGCTTAAAAGTAAGATGAAAGCCTGATACTTTCCATCATCAAAAAGTTGTAATGACAGGTCTCACTAATTAAAGTGTAACAATGGGAAGATTAACCTTTCAGTTAGCTTTTTGTTGAATCTATATAGTATTCTCAAAACCCCTAATTCAGAACAGATTGGCATACAACATCTTTAAAATATAAACATCCACATATGGCTTTTATTACAATATGCACACCAACTAGAGGCGTGGTACAGTAGGGCTTCCCAAACGCAGTAAAATAGGAGAACTTCCCATTCCAATGAAAACCTTCTCCAAGGCGAGCCATTCTATTACCGAGCCAGGACAGATGATAAAGAAAGTTGGAGGGGCCACTGTGGAGCCAAGTCCTATGCTAATTACCATGGTGCAGTCAGCCTCTGGATTCCATGATATCACAGCGAAAGAGCACATCTTCAACCCCGTATTTAGAAAATAATTTCCCTTTCTTGTGGCTTCAAAAACCACAACGTATCGGCCGCATTACTGGAACAATAGTAATCTCACAGGACCAAGTGTCTGAAGCCATCGAAAGGCACTTGATGTGTAAAACATGATGCATACACAGTGGGTCTTTGTCATTGGGGGGGGGGGAGCATAAGCTATCATTTGTCTGACTAGCATTTAACCAAGACACTTCTCTGGGGATCTAAAAATAATCAAGACATCCGGAAAAATAGAGGTGCAAGCAAACTGATTAGGCAAGATAGAAGAGTAGGAGAAAAAAGTGTATTCATATTTACATCATGTTTCACAAGAGGTTTAATATAAGTATTTAGTTTGGGTTTTTTTCCCCCTCAAACTCAGCGTTAAGGGGGAAAAAAAATCCCACATTTGCAGCTTTCTTGCTTTCTTTTTTTCTTTCTTCTGTCCATTTATCCTCCTCCACCCCCACCCCCACCCCCACCCCCACTCCCCTTTGCCTTGCTTTTTTTTAAACTTTAAGATGAGCTCCAAATTCCTGATTTGAATACAAGTTAACTATCTCTTATTTTAAATAATATACTACTTTCAAAACTGAGCCTTCTGGGTCACATATACTTTGTCATCTTGAATTTCTCTTGGTATTATTCCAGCTGAGATGTCTGGACCAGGTAGAAATACTGAGGATGGTTTACTATATTTCAATCCTGAAGATACCGTGTTGTCTCCAAGATGAAATAACCACAATTCAAATACCTAAAAGTATATGCTCCTTAAATAGGGAGGTGATCTCAGGGGCTCAGTTGGGAAGAGAATGCTTTGAAAAAGCTGATGGTGGCATATGTGCAAATGTGCTTGACACAATGGGTGAATGTATGGATTCTGATGAGATGCAAGTATTTAATTTAAAAAAAAAAGCTTGTACTCCTTAAAAAATACCAACAACAATTTAATGCCCAACAGAACAGCTCTGCATAAGGTGACTGTGACTGAGTCACAAAGGGTAAAGGGGTTAAGATGTACAAGAGACAAGCAGGGAAAATAAAGCATAGTAAAAGTATGCTCACTATTTATAATATTGAAAGATTGCTCTTTCCTTCACATCTTTGGTGCCAGGAATTGACTTGGTGGATTGTCTTGTAATCCATCTCCACTTTTCTCTTCTACATCTACCTCTTTTCACTGTTTCACTTGGACCACTGTCTTTGCTCATTGGCTTGTCTTTCCCCAGGGAGACTCTAACCATGCTTGCTTTGTTTACACACAGTTGTCAGATTAATCAAGAAACCGCAGTTGGCTTTGGGTTACTAGTGAACACGTCAGCAGTTCAAACCCACCAGTCGTTTCAAAGGCGAGATCTGCAGCTTTTGAGCTCCAGTAAAGATCACTAACTGAAAATGAAGAGAAACACCTGTCAATACTCATTAATAACTGGAATTTGTCATGTACATAGCATGAACCTAGAGAACCTGGAAGTTGTCGAGTATGATCTGGAACACATTAGACAATTTTCTAGGCATTAGTGAGCTGAAATGGACAGCTATTGGCCATTTTTTTCATCAGAAAATCCTATGACTTAATATGCTGGGAACGACACAATCAAGAAGAATGACTGCATTCATTGCCAAAAAGAACATTTTAAGAGCTATCGAAGTATAATGCTGTCTGTGATATGATAATGTCTATCCACATCCAAGAATATCCAACCAATACAATTATGATGGAAATTTATTAAGGCCAGTGATGTAAAAAATTGGAGAATTCTACCAACTGCTTCAGTCAAAGTTGATCAAACACACGATTAAGATACAGTGATAATGCGAAAGTTGGAAACAAAAAGAGGAAGGAGCAGTATTTGGAAAATATGGTTTTGGTGTTAGAAACCAAGCTGCGTATCGCATGGTAGATTTTTTCAAGACCAATAACTTGTTCATAGCAAATAACTTTTTTCAACAACACAGAAGGACATGGACTTCTCCAGGCGGCATACCCAAACATCAAGTTGACTACATCTGTGGGGGGAGCTAGTGGAGAAACTCACTATGAGCTGCTGAAACCAGGCCAGGGCCTTACAAGGGCTCCTGTAAGGCCAGGTGGAAATTGAAGAAAATGAAAACAACTCAATCTATCACCCTCTCAAGAATGGTTTTGAGGCATTTAACACTAATAAAAGAAAAGTCCATGAACTGTGAGAGGACAGCAGTACCACCAGGCAGTGAGGACGCAAAGGGCCAGTTAAAAGGCGGGAAAGAAAGAAGACAGCAAAGCAGTTATCAGAAGAGACTCTGAAACTTGCTCTGAAGAGGAGAGTACCTAAGACACAGGGAAGAAAGAATGACGTCCAAGAGCTGAATAGAAAATGTCACAGGACAGCTCAAGAAGGAAAAGGAAACCACCATCATGCAATGTGCAGGGACCTGTTAGAAAACCGAAAGGGAAGAACACGCTCAACATGTCTTAAACTGAACAAAAGGGAAGAGAAAGTCAAGCCTGGAGTGGCAACGTTGAACAAGTCTTTGGGCAAAATATGGGGGGGGGGGATGCAAAAATAATTTTATGATGTAGCAAACGTCAAAAGAACATGGAACTTGTACAGAGTTTTAAATAGAAAAACTGTCAGGAGGGTGGCAGGTACGTAGGTGGTGAGAACAGGTCCTCTTTTTGTTTGTGCTGTCTCCACCTCTTCGGTGAGCTCTCCAGTAAGGAAAGTCCACAGATTGCCTTCTGGAACAAGCTTGAGATGGGAACCAGTTCGTTTGATGATATCAGTTGGGTTTAAGCAAACTACCCTCTTATAGATAATTCCCGGTTTTCTGTTGCTTTGCTTTTTTGTTTTTTGGGGGGACATCACTGCCCTCTGGTGGGAGTGAGAGGCCCAGCCTTGCTCCTGGACAACTGCTGGATTTGAACCGCCAAGCGAGTGGGCTGCAGTCCCACACTCAACCACTACACCACTGAGGCTCAGCCTTAATTCCCAGTTTTCTAAAGATGGATTACGTTAGAATTTGTTTGGGGGAGTGGAGTGAATCTTTTATTTATTTATTTATTTTTTTAAGGCATCACTGTCCTGGTGGTGGGAGTAGGAGGCTCAGTCTTTGCTCCTGGGAGCGGGAATTGAACCTCGGTCCCAGTTGCCCGCAGTCCCGCGCACAACCACTACGCCACCGGGGCTCAGCCGAATCTTTTTGCACACTGATTTTCTCACATAGACGGAATGGCCATCAGTTTGGTGCAAAAGATTCCATCTTCTGTGGACCCCAATTGGCGAAGCAAACGAGCTGGACATGGCAAGTATATGCTAGACAGGCAAATGGTGACTCCCTTTACCTTAGTATTAATTATGAGGGAATGGGCCTTTTTTTAATCTGGAAGTGAGGAGTGGGGTTTCCCCAGAAGGAAATTGATACCCCAGGCCCACATACACTTTGGTGCCTCCATTTATAGCACTTGTTTCTGGGTATATTTGACCGGTTGGTTCAAAAATTTGAACCAGTGTTCCCTTATCAGCTCTGGCCTTTGAGATACAGACCATATGCACCAAACCACTCGTCACTCTGTTTTTTTTTTTTTTGTGGCATCACTGCTTCGGTGGTGGAAGTAGGAGGCCCAGCCCCACTGCTGGAATTGAACCTCCGTCCCAGTGGGCCGCAGTCCCGCGCACAACCACTACGCCACCGGGGCTCAGCCCCACTCGTCACTCTTTCGCCCATAAAAACAAGCCAGTATATTTTTATGCGATGTTAGCTAGCATGATATTGAGGTAACTGCCCACTGGCTTTATTAATTAAAAACAGGTGGCGTTGTACTACATATTTGGGTCAAGTTATACTTCACATGATGTCCTTTAATCCGGAGATCGATTTCAACAGTACAAATCACCTGAAGCCGTCATTTGCTTACATGGATTGTAAATTGTAAAACAGCGATTGTAAGCTGCTTTCTCAGTTCTCTCTATGCCACCACCAAGCCCCGTTTCCCACCCCACCTAACATTCTGTAAAATTCTGTTAAAATTTACAGTCTGGCTGAGCCCCGGTGGCGTAGTGGTTGTGCGCGGGACTGCGGCCCACTGGGACGGAGGTTCAATTCCAGCAGTGGGGCTGGGCCTCCTACTCCCACCACCGGAGAGCAGTGATGCCCCCCCCCCCAAAAAAAATTACAGTCTGATGTATTATCTCTGAGAACTAGGCAGACACACCACTTCGTTGTTTGGGAGGAAATATGGAAGGTTACATGACCTGAGTACAGAAGCCTGTCTTTGTCTCCAGTTTAATCCTTAAATTAAATGGACTCCTATAAAATATTTGTCCTCTGGTGATTGACTAACTCCAAGTAACATACCAGTTTCCACTTCCGTTCATGTTATGAGGTATTTCGTGATTTTGGAGCTATTTATTCTGGCTACGTAGTATTCCCTGGTGTATATGTACCAGAGCTCCTTAAACCATTGGTCAACGAATGGGTATTTGGACTATTTTCTGCTTCCCGTGAACTGTGAACTGTGCCACAGTGAACATGAGAGAACAATTGCTGCCATACGGCAGAGATCTACAGTCATCCCAAATCAGCAGACGCACCTACAAGAGTAATTAGTGAGCCTCACAGGGAACTGTTATCAAGAATAGGGGCAGACATGTCTACATCAGAGAAGGCAATTACCCTTCTGATGGTGAGTAAACAGAGGGGGGAAGGCAAACAGCCAGTGAGAAAAATCGTTAAATGTTATTTATCCACTCCGAGGGCCTGACTGTAGATTCCTAACGAGGCATTCCTGATTTACTTTCTCCCAACTCCCAATGACCTCGGCCACATGCTATAGGCAACCGGACATTAGATTCTAGCCTTTCAAGGTGCACAACGACTTTCGTAGAGCACACACAAAGGACTTGCAGTGGAAAGCTCACTGAGTGAACTGGACTTTTCCCTTACACTGACTTGTAGCAGAGCTAAGGAACAGAAAGACTTCCTTGAATTGAAAATCGAAATCCCCTAGTGGGAGAAGAAGCAGAGCAGATACTATCCCAAAGTTAGCAATTTAGTGGTCCTTGGACTTTGGGTTGGTTTGGGTCTATTGCTTTGAGAGTGCCCAATGAATGGTAAACTGGGACTAACCTAGACATGCTGTTTTCAAGTTCTCCCTGCTATTCTGGGACATATATTAAAGGAGCAGGCATGACCACACCTCCGTAAAATGACTGTTACTGGAAGTGTTGGTATACCTCCAACTCTCACGATTTGTGTAACTTGTGTCCAGTAACTTCAATTCTGAAGCTGTACAAGTTAACAGTTCAAGTATTGTAGTCAAAAACAATGTCCTCCACATGTATAAATTCACTTTCTCAACAATATTTTAAATTCTATACCATTGATTAAAATAATGACACTATCATGTGCTCCATGAGGATGATTTGTGATGTTCGCCAATAAAAAGATAAAGATGTCTTTAAAGTGAACCAGGGATATATGTAAACCATAGATATATGAATGGATTTTGAGCTCTCACCTGACTGTAGTCCCAATTTAGGAATGACTAGTTCTTAGGATGTGGCCCTACTCAATACTCACCCTCACAGGTTGATCACAGAAGATATGGATGCTTTCTCAAAGTGTGGTGAAGGAATCAGTTGGTGTCTGGCTATTAGAAATTTTAGCATCCAAGGTCTTAAAAGACTTGTCTCGGGCAGAGCCCTGGTGGCGTAGTGGTTGTGCATGGGACTGCGGCCCACTGGGATGGAGGTTCAATTCCAGTTCCATAGGAGCAAAGGCTGGGCCTCCTACTCCCACCACCAGAGGGCAGTGATGCACAAACAAACAAACAAACAAACAAACAAACAAAAAGACTTGTCTCAAACCAAGCAGTCATCTAAGTGAAGAAACAGCCAAGTCTACCTGGAATAAGCACATCAGTCCATGTGCTTCAAAGAAGATAAAAAGTAAAATCCAAACCAGAGGAGGACTGATACCTAAATTGTAAACACCTAGTTTATGAACATTATGGATGATAGTTTTTAAAAAATATATATATCATTGCCATCAAATTGATGCAGACTCATATTGACACTACACAACACCACACAATCCTGTGGGTTTCTG
Source organism: Nesogale talazaci (assembly GCA_004026705.1). Classification (NCBI taxonomy): domain Eukaryota; kingdom Metazoa; phylum Chordata; class Mammalia; order Afrosoricida; family Tenrecidae; genus Nesogale; species Nesogale talazaci. Next base: position 14,445 of record PVJH01004203.1, read on the forward strand.
AGATTGTAACTTTTTAAAAGAAAAATACTGGGGCTGAGCCCCGGTGGCATAAGTAGTTGAGTGCGGGACTGCGGCCCGCGGGCTTGGCGGTTCAAATCCAGCGGCGGCTCTCAGGAGCAGCACTGGGCAGCTCCCACGACCACCAGAGAGCAGTGGTGCCAAAAAAATAAATAAATAAAATACTGTAACTCTTTACAGGATTAGAAAGCCTGTCGTTTTCTCAAGGAGCAACTGATGTTGATGACAGTGGAAGCCCCAAACTCATTTGTAGGTCCCTCTGTGGATTAAGTCTCACTGAACACACTTAGGAAGGTGATAGCCTTGATATCAAATAAGGAGGGTGAAGTGGATTTTATCAGCTATAGTTACACTGGAATATAGTACTTTGTCATTAGCTCTCCTTTTTGAAATAGAGATAAAATTTTATTATTTATATAAAATTTAAATACATTAGATAAATATATAATAGCTAGATATAGAAAAATATGTAATTATAAATATATAAAAACCTTTTAGGGGCTGAGTCCCGGTGGCATAGTGGTTGTGCACGGGACTGCGGCCCACTGGGATGGAGGTTCAATTCTAGCTCCATGGAGCAAAGATTGAGCTACTACTCCCACCACCAGAGGGCAATGATGCTCCCCCCCAAAAAAAAAAAACCCACAAAAATCTTTTTCTGAGTTTTTTTCCTATTGAGGTTTCTCTGTTTTATTTGGTCATTATTGTTGGGTTTCCTTTTGTTTCTGTCTCTGTTTTGTATTTTTTCCTGTATAGAGAAGTCAGGATGGGTGGAGCAACCAAGACGACAGCAGGATTAACAACCACTTGAGGGCACAGAAGGGGAGGTCAGGGGATTGGGAAGTCCATGTCAATGGCTACAAGAAAGAATAAATGTTCCAAAGTTGATTGTGGTGATAAATGTGCAAAACTTCTTCATAGACTCACAGCCTAACCTGAAGTGCTATGAGAGATTAGAGAAAGCAGGATCCTCTTGTTGAGGTAGCTACAGAAGGATCATTTAAGATGAACATTTCAGTTCTCTGCCAGAGTCTCTTCTTGGCATAAACACGTAAGTATTTGACTATTAGCCAAAAGGTCGGCAGTTCAAATCCACCTAACGGTGCCTCAGAAGGCAATGCTGGCAAACTGCTTTTGAGAGGCCATAGTCTTGGAAACATATGGAGCCTTGCTACTCTGCACCACATGGGGTCGCTGTAAGTCAGCATGGACTCCATGGCAACAGACAACCACAGGGTTCCTATTACCAGAGATTGAGCCGGGAGGTCTGGAATAAAGTTTTGGAATCTCTATTTGTAGCACACTCCTTGGTGATTTCAATGCGGTGTCAGGTTGGGGATCCTCTCCTGTTGTGTTTGATGAAGGAACCCTGATGGGTTATGAAACAGGCCTGCTAACCGCAAGGTGGGCACTACCTGACCTTCTTGAGAAAGGGGAAGCTGCCTGCTTCCAGGAAGATTACAGCCTCAGAAACCAAAAGGGGTAATTCTGCTCTGTCCTCTAGGGCCTCCCAATGAACTTGACGGTTGTGGGTTTGGTTTTTATAGCCTCTGGGCTAAAAACCTGACCTCTGCTCCTTCCAAAACCAAACCCAACTCCCTGCTAGCAATTTGATCCAGACTCATCGTGAGCCTATTCACACAGAGGAATACTACCCCCTTTGCGGTTCCAGGGCTGCAAATCTTTGTTGTTACATGCCATCAAGTGCTTCCCAACCCATAGCAGCCCTCTGCACACTCGAAGGAAGGCCAGGCTCACCATCGGCCTTATCCTTGCGCCCCTTGTGGCTGCCATTGTGTCTCAATCCATCACTTTGAGGACCCTTCTCTCTCTCTCTCTCTCTCTCTCTCTCTCTCTCTCTCTCTCTCTCTCCCCTCCACTTTATCAAGCCTGACGTCCTTCTCCAGGGACTGGTCTCTCCTAACAACATGCCCAAAGTACGTGAGACAAAGTGTCGCCATCCTTGCCTCTCGGGAGCATTCTGGCCCGACTTCTTCCAAGACAGCTGTTCATTCTTTTGGCAGTCCATGGTACTTCTCCATATTCTTCAGCAGCACCACGATTCAATTGAATCCACTCTTCTCCATCCACTCTTTATGGGCACAGACAGCCTCTTCCTCCTGTTTTTGAATCACCAACCTTGCAGTCAGCAGCCCAACTAGTGACATGTGACAGCAGAGGCCCTCCCCTTCTGTGCGTCTTAGGGGGACTCTTAAGAAAAGTCAGAGCATCTCTCTGATGGTGGAAAAGCTGTGTGCAACTTGACAGGCAAGAGAGAGTGCTCTGCTAGACTCTGACTCATGTTGATAACGAGAATAGTGGTTTTTGTTGTTGTTGTTGTTGTTTGTTTTTTTAATGTAAAGATGAAACAAAATTAAAAAGAGGTGGGAACTTTTGCCCTGACTACCTCCTTCCCAAGGCAACCAGAACCAAAGCAGTACTGGATGGGAAAGGACAGAGTAGCACAAACTGTCACACAGCCTCAATGCTCTGAATAGATGAGCATGGCTTTTATAATTCGAAAAGAATAGAAAAGTGTTTTTTTCCTTACTAAAGAGAGAAGAAGAAAAGTGATGAGAACATACGTTTGTGTAAATCGAATCTCATATTACATGCTCTCCAGGCGTTGAAGATCCTTTTGTTAAGCAAAGAATCACTCCCGATTTCTCCTTTGTATGAATACGGAATTATTTATGGTATTTTCCTTGAGTGAGACCCATGTAATGGAGCACACCATAGAAATTCCAGAAATGTTTATATGAGAGCAGAGTTTGGGAAAAGTTGACACCTACTACCCTTTAGATACTTCTAATGTTATATCTGTCATGAAAGAATAAGCATTTCAGACAAGCAGCTTTTTTTTGTTTTTAACATATGTCACACCCATGACGAGATGTCATGGGAAGTTACTAACCTAATTTACAGGATTTGAAAGTGTTCCTTTTCCTATGCCCATGGAAGTATATGCAAAGTTGCCTTTTGTTATTTATGAGGGTAGAGTATTTCCATATTCTTTCAGGTATTTTAGAAGGGCTCAGATAGATTTCCAACCATTTGAGTTTCTACTAATGAGCCTTTCACACCACCAGGTTTACTTGACCTTGGGTCCAGTGGATTGCAACCTCAAGTGTGAACAGGTCTCTTTTCCCCAGGTTTGTTAACTTCAAAGCCTCAGGAAGACCATTCGAATGGTAATATTGTTAAGTACCACCCGGCCTAAGAACCAAACACTAATAAAGTGTCTTCTGAGCATCCTTCCTCTATGCTGTGGGCCACAGCACATTTGTCCATGTACCAGGAGCTACACTTCCACGAGCCACTCCTTACAGGGGGAAGCATTTCTCTGATTGTTTTACTTCCCCTATATTCTCCTTATGAGAACTATAGCAGGGAACTCTCTCTTGAACCTAACAGATGGGCACAAAGCACCTTTGTTTAAGGTGTGAGCTGAACTTTCTTGAAATTTGAGAACAGCTCCTACTTGGATTTGAACTTTGAAGACCCAGAGACAGAAAGTTTCCACATCAGGATCAAAACACATCAGAGCAGGACACACTGATTTGGCCTGGCAACCCTGGACGGTAGGATGACCGTTCACCAGTTTAAGAGAGAGGCCTGCAGCCCTGCTGCATAAACCACTTCGCAAATATCTGTGGTTGGTCCAGTGGGTGACTGGAGCGAGCGTGAGGATAAATCAGTGCATCTTATCTCCACCACTAGGAAAGCAATTCAAAGCATGTCCGAGTGAATGCCATCCTTCATTCAACAACTAATGTCTGTAAAAGACTGTTAGGTTTGCAGCGGTGTGGAAAGCACAGAGAAAAATAATTGTAGTGTCTACAGGAGGTCAGTACTGAGCGAACATGATGATATCCAGCAGAAGCAGCAGTGGCGCCGAGTAGGGCGGGGGATGGTCACTGGTGCCCCTGCGGTGGACATGAACAGAAAATGAGGAAAGAAACAGTTTCTGCCAGATGGTCGACACCTTGACCAGAATGGCAACTCCCAGCAGTACCCGAGGGACCCTTTGTCAGGGCCTGAGGTCTCACATTTACTGATAAGGACAAAAGTCAGGAAAATACAGATCTGTTTTGTTCCTCGAAAGCCTAAGGAAATTCGTGTTATCCTAATCAATCAGTCAGTGCAACTGACAGGGTTTCCCCTTTTGGGGAGCTTCCACACACGGCCGAGGGACTTACATACTTCATAATCACGGGATTATAAAAAGTGACAAGTGGGGACTACAAGAAGTTTACTGAGGAAGGCTGGTCACCATAAAAAAAAAAAAAAACTAAAAAAAGTGATTCACAAAGATAATCAAGAAATGCCTTCCTTCGAAAAACCCTGCCGGCTATCAGACATCAAAGAACTAAAAATTATATCATTATAAATGAGGGGGAGTACAGATTGGGGACCCAAATCCCATCAATAGGTGAAGTGACATGCCCTTACAGAGGGGTTGCAGGGAGGAGATGAGCCAGTCAAGGTACAATGTAGTAACAATGAATGATGCAACTTTCCTCTAGTTCTCAAACGCTTCCTCCCACCCACTATCATCATCCCAATTCTGCCTGACAAATCCAGCTAGACCAGGGGATGTACACTGGACCTGGAAACCTGGGAATTCAGGATAGATGATCCCTTCAGAACCAGTGGTGGGAGTGGTGGTACCAGGAGGTTGGAGGGATGGTGGAATAGAAAGGGTTAACCAGTTTCAGGGATCTACATATAACCTCCTGCCTGGAGTATGGGCAACAGGGAAGTGAGTGAAGGGACACATCAGACAGTGTACGATATGAAAAAGTAATAACAATTTGTAAATTATTAAGGGTTCATGGGGGAGGGGGAGGGAGGAAGGAGGGGAAATATGGGGGGCTGGTACTGAGGGCCAAAGTGGAGAGAGGATTTTTTTTTTCCTTTTTTGTTTTTTTTGGGGGGCATCACGGCCCTCCGGTGGTGGGAGTAGGAGGCCCAGCCCCACTGCTGGAATTGAACCTCCGTCCCAGTGGGCCGCAGTCCCGCGCACAACCACTACGCCACCGGGGCTCAGCCCGAGAGGATGTTTTGAGAGTGATGATGGCAACAAATGTGCAAACCTGGTCGGCACACAATTGATGTATGTATGGATTGTGATGGGACTTGCATGAGCCCCCCAATAAAATGACTTATTAAAAAAAGGGAGGGGGGCTGAGCCCTGGTGACTTAGTGGTAGTTTGCGGGACTGCAGCACACAGGGTTGACAGTTCAAATCCAGCAGCAGCTCTCCAGGAGCAAGGCTGGACTGGCTACTCCTACCAGGGCAGTGATGCCACAAAAAATAAATTAAAAAAATTTTAAAAAATTAAAAAAAGGGAGGAGGAAAGAGGAGCTTATACCAAGGGCTCAAGCAGAAAATATTTGGAAATGAAGATGGCAACATGTGTACAAATATGCTTGATACAAATGATGTGTGGAATGTTATAAGAGCTGCGAGAGCCCCCAATATTATCACTTTTTAAAAAAGAAGGAAAGAAAACCCTGCCGGCTACAGGAGAATCATCACACTTTCTTTGTGTTTGGGAAAGCTGGCCCGAATGGCAGATTAGGCCAGACTGTGGAGGCCGTGGAACGACTTGGAATGTGGGCTACATAGCGAGTGAAGAGCCCCGAGGACGGAGTCCACAGACCTGGGGATTCGGAAGACTGAGCAGTTGCTGGCTGGGGAGGAAAAGTGTTGGCTGGGAGATTGTTAGGCGGCAATCTCCTTGTTAATGGCAATGCTCAAGGGACAAGGACCCCTGGGGAGAAAAAGTGAAATTGAAAAGAAAGGAAGAAACCCTCAAGAGAGAACGAGAAATAGAATGGACAGGTTTGCCTGCAGACTGACACCAGTGTCTGAGAACCAGGTCAGTCAGAGATCTACACCACACAGATTGACAGAAAAAAAAGGGGATCCAAAAGAAAGAAACAAACCCCGCCCCACCCACCCTCCCCCCCAGCAAAAAGACAAACTGGAAAAAAAAACCTGGGGAGCTTCTTAGTATTAGAATTACATTTTTGATTAAGGTGACAACACGTTTTGGGCTGTCAGAACTACTTTCTTGTTTCCTTTCCACTGGAAGCACTACAACTCTGTTTCCAGCAAAATTTCCATAACTTAAATGCACATGTCCGCCAAGAATATTTCTACCTTTTTCAAAAAAAAATGCAGACATTATTGAACAATGGACTCTGTGTTGGACTGCTAACCATGAGGTCAGTAGTTTGAAACACCTGGTCACTATGATGGAGCAAGATGAGGCTTTCTACTCCCATGAAGAGTTACAGAAACACTTAGGGACAGGTCTAATCTGCCCTTCAGGGTGGTTATGAGTCCAAATTCATTCTATGGGCCTGAATGTGACAGTGAGTAAACATTTGGCAGTGGTTCAAACAAACAAGGGGTATTGTACGTTGAAGCTCAGGAAAGGAATGGTATCCTTTCACCAGCCTTATTTAATGTGTACGTGGAGCAAGCACAAGAAGTTAAATCACGAAACCCGAACAACGGCCATCACTTCTGACCATAGGCCAGCATAGAAGGGGTCCCCTATGGATTTCAAGGCTGTGAGTCATTTTGAGGAGAGACAGTCTCATTTTTGTTTCTACTGACCTTGACTTCCACAGCCCAACATGTAACCACTGTGCCAGCAAGACTCCTCAAACTGGAAGCCATTAGAATGGCATGAAGGCTCACTGTAACCTACAATATGCAGGTAGATGTGTCTGAAGAGAAGGTAAGCACTTTCCGACGAAGATCAAAGACTAGTCTGCGATATGGATTACCCATCAACACTATGAAAACAAAAATCACTAAGCAGCATTGTGATAATTGGAGCTTTAAAATATTGTAAAATAAAAAAAAAATCCCTTTGAGGACTAAGATGTGCCTGACCCGAGCCAAGGTGTTTTTGATTGCTTCATTTGCATGTGAAAGGTGGACCATGAATAAGAAAGACTGAAGAATTGATGCCTTTGAATTAAGGGTGTTGGCCAAGAAAAGTGACTTGGACCAACGGAAGCACAGATAAATCTGCCTTGGAAAATGAACCACCAGAATGCTCTTGGAAACAAGGGTGGTGAGACTTTATCTCATGTACTTTACCCTGTTATCAACATGCCCATCCCTGGAGGACATTGTGCTTGGTAATTTGAGGGTCATTGAAAAAGAGAAAGCTATTCACCAAGATGGATTGACACGGCGGCTGCAACAAAGGGATGAAGCCTTAGCAATGGTTGTGAGGATGGTGCAGGACAGGGAGAGGCTTTATTCTGTTGTTCCCCGGGTTGCTATGAGTCACAGTGGCTTCTATGGCACCTAGCAACAACATCATGAGCACATGCAGGTGTTTTCTGCTTTTAATATCAAACAAGATCACAGTATATGTGTTGCTTTTCAACTTACTTTGATTAGCAGTGTATCATGGCTCTATTTCTGTATTATACACAGATGTCCTTCATTCATGTTAACCACTCTGTAGCAGTCCATTGCATCATTATTGAACTGATCACAATTATGTTTTTCCAAACATATATTATTTTAACCAATTCTGCAGTTAGCATCGTGTTTTTTTTACATGGGTAAGTATTATAGGATATGTTCCTAAAGTAGGCACTAGTGGGTCATGGGCTATGTGAAATTCAGCATAATTTCATAGCTACTGGAAAATTGTCCTCCAGAATCTTTATCTGATTTGATTCTTCCATTAACAGGTTAATAACAAAACCTTTTCATGGATGCCTATGGCAATTTGTCAACCTGCTCTTCCTACAACTGCAATAAATACTAGTTTGCCCATTGGAAGGGATTATAATAGTAAACAGATTCCTAATGAATGAAGGGTTTCTTAATGGAAATAACCAGAAAGTCATTACTTGTAAATATATAAACAAGTTGATTATAGCAAGAGTCTGAATACTTCTAATAAGCATGTGTGGATATTAAATTAACCATGGTTCACAAATCATCCATGGATGCATGGTTGATTGGAAATAACCACTCCACAGTGGTTACATGATTCCTCGCTCCCAACTGCCTAATGGTATTTTTTAGTTTCATTATTATTATTGGGCCAAAACATACTTCCAAGCACATGTATGTTTCAAGTAAAATCATTGCTCTTTTTGGCTTTTCGACTGGGTATTGCTTATCAGAAGGATTAGGAAACGTTTTTCTTCTTGATTCACCAGATATATATTTTTTTGTTTTGTTTTTTTTTTTTGGGGGGGGGCATCACTGCTCTCCGGTGGTGGGAGTAGGAGGCTCAGCCCCATTGATTCACCAGATATTTATTGGACATGTACAATTCCCTAGAAGGACACCTTCTTAATTGCTTTAAAATATATATAATTAGGTAAAACCAACTTTTTGCCACCAAGGTGTTCATAGTCTAATACAAGAACATAATATAAACATTGAATTAGCTATAAAACCAAGGCAGGGTGAGGAAAAAACTATTTAAATGATGGCACCAAAAGGAGGAGTTGATATCAAGGACTCAAGTGGAAAGAAAATGTTTTAGAAATGATGCAATTTCTGTATCAACTGTTACAAGAGCTGTAAGAGCCCCAAATAAAAAAAAAAGATCTTTTGACTAATAAAGAGCTGTAAGAGTGTCTAATACAATGATTTATAATAAATAAATAAGGCCACCAAAATAACCATTATAAAAGTTCAAAAGAGAGCAAATCAATCTGGTTTGGGGGAGCGAGAGAAAGGTTTCATACATAAGAAATGCATTTGAAAGGCTCTCTAAAGAATGCATAGCACTTGTTGGCAGAGACACTTGTTTTTGGAACCCCACGGACACCATGCTGTGAAAAGCTGAGGCCTCCTGGGGAGTCCACTGTATAAGTGCTCCTGTCAACAGTCCCATTTGAGTTGAGCTTTCTAGTCACCTCAGCCCTGGTGCTAGACAGAAGTGAAATTGCCAGCGAGTAAAGACACCTCTGGACATTTCCCGCCCACGGCCATCAAATCACTGCAGCCTTTCAAGTCTTCCCAGCTGAAGCTCCTGACTTTGTGGAGCCGAGAGGAAACTATCCTGCTCTGCTGTCCATTTCTGACTCACAGGACCCATGACTGTTAAAGAAGAGTTTCCCCCGCCCCAAAGAGGGTAGGCTAACATTTTGTTGAAAATTGCCAGCCAAGGAAATGGCAACAGTGGAGCCAGAGAATCACCACCGTGTTCATGAACTGAAGAATAGCTCAGGTAGACTGGAGCCAAGAGTTTGGGGAGGGCAGTAGCCTTGAGCGACCAGACTTTGCGCTTTTTAACAATTTAACAACGTCCCGTGGCATTTTAAAATGAAAACAAGTATATTATGATATATATGTTCATATATTCTATGAACATTTTTGTGCTCCATATAGACCAAATTTTTAATCAAGACCCCCCCCCACACCCCGGTCAATGATGTCTCACTTAAAATTTGGTCACTTCATCACTAGAACTAAACATTGCCTACTCCTGCCCCATTTCCGTGATTGATTGTGGATTGGACAGCCTATTTGAGTATGCAAGAAGGATGCCAGCAAAAGCTGTGGCCTAGGCTATTTTTTGGGGGGACATCACTGCCGTCAGGTGGTGGGAGTAGGAGGCCCAGCCTTTGATCCAATGGAGCTGGAATCGAACCTCCATCCCAGTGAGCCACAGTCCCGTGTACAACCACTACGCCACCGGGGCTCAGTCTGCCTAGGCTATTTTTTTCAAAAGATCATTTTATTGGTGGCTTGTACAGACCATCCATCCATCCATCCGTCCGTCCATCCATCCATCCATCCGTCCATCCATCCGTCCATCCATCCATCCATCCATCCATCCATCCATCCATCCGTCCATCCATCCATCCGTCCATCCATCCGTCCATCCATCCATCCATCCATCCATCCGTCCGTCCGTCCATCCACTGTGTCAAGCACATTTGTTGCCATCATCATTCTCAAAACCTTTTCTCTATACTTGAGCTTTTGGTAATAGCTCTTCATTTCCCTCACCCTCTTTCTCTCAGCCTCCCTCCCTCATCAACCCTTGATAATTTATAAATTATTAGTATTTTTAGATATCTTACACTGACTGATGTCTCCCTTCATGCATTTTTCTCTTGTTGGTTCCCCTGGGAGGAGGTTATAGATAGATCATTGTGATTAGTTCCCCCTTTCTCCCCCCCATAGGCTATTGCTGCTGAGCCAGGAAGAGAAATATAATGTTTGACAAATATAAATGTTTGACAAAAATTAATTTTATATTACTTCTTTTTTTTATCAGGAAGTTCAATTTTATTTGGTGATTTGGTGGGTACAAGTGAGGCAGCACAAGGCTACTCAGGCCTTCATGAATGCAGGGTCCGCCACTTGTCCAAGGGGCCACAGTGAGGGATGTACTTGACTCCACAGCTGTCTGGGATGAGGTGCTTCTCAGCCACCATGTCCTCAAACTCATCGGCATTAAACTTGGTGAAGCCCCACTTCTTGGAGCTGTGGATCTTCTGGCACCCAGGGAACTTGAACTTGGCCCTGCGCAAGGCCTCAATGACATGCTCCTTGTTTTGAAGCTTGGTGCGGATGGACATAACTTGGCCTATGTGGACTCTAGCCACCGTGCCTTGAGGTTTCCCAAAAGCACCACGCATGCTAGTTTGGAGCCTGTCAGCCTCAGTGCACTCTTGTTGATGCGGATGATGTGGAAGGGGTGGAGCCGCACTCGGATGTGGAAGCCATCTTTGCCACAACTTTTCACCATGTACTTGTTAACCCAGAAGCAGGCAGCCTCCAGGGCTTCGGAGGACAGCTGCTCGTATTCATCCAACACTATGTGGCCACACAGTGGGAATTCATCTACCTTCGCTTTTTCCTGGCCCAGATCAAAGATGCGAATCTTGGCATCAGGGATACCCCGACAGAAGCGGGATTTTGGATAGGGTTTGTTCTTACAATACCGATAACATTGGGCAGGGTGGCGGCCCATGGCGACACCAGGGTATCTACGTGGCACACCGAAGGAAAAGAGCTATTACTTCTTTTTTAATTAATCATTTAAACTTTTAAAAAGATGAGTTCAATTTCTCATTCACTTAGCAAATATTTATAGAATATTTTTACACATCTAAAATTACTAAATATTTAAAAACTACCTTCTAAGTTTTCCCCTTATTTCTTACATTATTTTGGCCCCCAGTTCTGTGATGAGAAAAAGGGTCATATCATTGGGGCTTAGGGTAGGTTCTTTTAGTGACATGGTGCACTCTGTTAGAAAAAAAATGTATAAAAATGAGAGATTTATATTTTCTGTCCATTTTTAAGTGGAGTCAGAGTTTGCACTATTGGGACTAAAATGGGAAATTTAGTGTCATTTCCAAAAAGACTAGGTGGAAATGCTTTGGAAATTATAAAAGCACTACTCAAATGCAAGTTTCTCTTATTACTATTACTGAATCTTTATCCCATAAGTCTAGAAAGTAATATCATATTGCTTATATTTCTTAAGTTATTTTGTACTTGATTCCTTGTTATAAAGTCTGTTGCTTTAAAATAAAAAGTAGGCTGAGCCCCAGTGGCGTAGTGGTTTCGTGCAGGACTGCGGCCCATTGGGATAGAGGTTCAATTCCAGCTCCACAGGAGCAAAGGCTGGGCCTCCTACTCCCACCACCAGAGGGCAGTGATGCCCCAAAAAACAAAAAAATAAATAAAAAGTAAACATTACACATGAATAGATTCCAAATAAGATTATATCCATTTAGTGAACACGATAACACACATGTACATATTTTTTGTGGGCATCACTGTCTCTGGTGGTCGTGGCCACTACCCAGCCGCCGCTGGATTTGAACCACCAAGCCCGCAGGCTGCAGTTCCGCACTCAACCACTTACGCCACCGGGGCTCAGCCCCAAACATGTACATTTTTACAGCAATCAATGCTGATTAGTAATCCATACTTTGGAATGCAGTGAATGCAAATAAAACAGTCCTTGTGGTACTATAATTTACTGAAAATATAAATCTCTCATTTTTTGGGGGGGGGGCATCACTGCCTCTGGTGGTCATGGGCGCTACCCAGTGCTGCTCCTGAGAGCAGCCGCTGGGTTTGAATTGCCAAGCCCGCGGGCCGCAGTCCCGCACTCAACCACTTACGCTACTGAGGCTCAGCCCCAAATCTCTCATTTTTATACAACAACATTTCTTTTATATAAGAAGCTCAGGTGGCACTGCTGAGTAAGCAATGGACTGATAACCACACGACTGTCTTATGAAAGATGAGACTGTCTCCTCCCAGAACCTTGGAAATGGTAGGTAAAGTCAGCAGGAGCCAGAATTGCCTGGTTGACAGTGGATTGTGTTTTTTGTTTGTTTGTTTTAAAATCATTTAATTTGGGTTTTGGGGTTTGTTTATGAGGTGACACAGCAGGTTAAACATTGGACTGCTAACCACAAGATCAATGGTTTAAGCCTACCAATCACTTTCTGGGAGAAAGGTGTGTCACTCCTGTCAGGATTTAGCCTTGGTCGCCCTATGGAGCAGTTCTACTCTGTCTTATCGGGATCACCTAAATGACAGATGGTTTGGGCTCCTTTAAAAGAAAATTTGTTGTTGCAGTTCCCAAGTTTGATGTTAAAATATGAGTCTTCTTTCTTTGAAGGTGGCCTGATTTTTCATCTTGGGACTTTCTAGGACTTACTTTGATGTTTTTAACTTGTTTGAATTTGTATTTTTATAAGTTTCACTACAAGATAGCTAGGTATGAGTTTATCTATCTTGGTTGACACTTTTTACGAACCTTTGCATTTTCAGTTCTTACATGCATAACTCAGGAACATTTTGTGTTGTTAGTTTCCAAATTTTCTCCCTCCTATTTTTTGAGTCCCTATTATGCAGATATTGTCGCCTTGATGTTTCTTCTCCAATATCAATCCTTTTGTATTTTCTATTTCTTTATCCTTTTCTGGTGTCTTCTTGGACAATCCCTTCATCTCCTCTGTATCCTTTTTGAATTTACGTTTCTACTGGTAGCTTTTTTTTTTAAGGCATCACTGCCCTCAGGTGGTGGGAGTAGGAGGCCCGGCCGTTGCTCCTGGGAGCCGGAATTGAACCTCCATCCCAGTGGGCTGCAGTTCCGTACAACCACTACGCCACCAGGGCTCAGCCACTGGTAGCTCTTTTTGTCTAGTAAATCCATAACCAGGGTGAATGGTGAAAGCCCAGGCATGGATTTATGCTCTCATTAGTGAGTTGGGCCTCAAAAATGTGCCATGTGTATATATGTGTTGATGTGCATTGTGTCGGTATGTGTGTGCTTGGAGGGACTTATTATAAAGCAGGGAATCTCTGAGGTTATAATATGAACTTTGTACTTATTGAGCCTCTCCCACTTCCACCTTAACAGTTACTCTTTTTCTTTGGTTCTAAACATTAAACCCATGAAGTTAAAATAGAATTGGATATGTGTTGGAATATAGTTGTGGCTATATGCTCCTTCTGGTGACTGAGCTTAAGTGGTGGGTAGGTGATACTCTGTGTCCTCATGTTTCCATTTGTGAATCAGTGCCAGAATCAAGAAAAGGCACCCAAAGAAATATTGATGAAACTTAGAAGTATAACTGGAAAACTTACCTGCAGCCATTCCTTTTTCACTGTTGAGAGTCTCTATAATTGATTCCGTTTCTTCTTCCCTTCTATTTTTACCCACCCTTCAGTGGCATACACTACTTGCTCTCTCACTCGTAGTTTTTATTTTCGATTCTGAGATGTCAAACCTCCGCCTCTCAAGACATAGACACTTTTGGATTATCTCCAAGAGTGGGTTTAGGAGAAGCTAGAAACCTGTGTCCGAAACGGAAAGTCCAATTAGAATTTGTTATAAGTGGGTGTTGAAAATGAAAAATAAACATTAGGTTTAGGCTTATTAAAAATTCCTGGGCTGAGTCCCGGTGGCATAAGTTGTTGAGTGCGGGACTGCGGCCTGCGGGCTTGGTGGTTCAAATCCAGTGGCAGCTTTCAGGAGCAGCGCAGGGTAGCTCCCACGACCACCATAGGGCAGTGATGCCCCCCACCCCCCCAAAAAAAACCTCCTAAGTGAGAAAGATTGAACAAGTGATCTGCTTATTCATTGTTTCTTTGGAAATGGGAAATACTTTGTGTTGTGTGATCATTGGGGCATACTGTACTGACTCACTGATTTTGATCATTTAATAATTGTATATCCAAACCTGTAATTTTCAGGCATTATTTTTAAAAAACTGAATTTGTCTTGAAAATTACTCTAATGATTAAAGTTGCTTTTAGGGAAAAAAGTTTCTCAGTTTATGCTGATTTGTAATGCTGAGTGAAAATCACATCCACAAATATTAATATTGTAATTACTGAGTGCATGATTTACAGTATGTACTATTTCATATCAGTGTAAACCATCTCTCTCTTTTCACCCTTCCATATTGAAGTATCTAATAAAAGACTTTTAACTTTCAGGGATTTCTAGTTTATAATTATAAGCAGTAATTTTAAAGAAATTTAACATGCACACATTTATACAAAAGTCTCTCCAAGCTTAGATGTTATATGAAAAATTTCAGACTACAACAACTATACACAAATAACCATGGAAAACAGGCTGCATGGAATTCCTCACTGGGTTTAAGAAACACCACTATAATTAAATTTGAGTAGCTGCTATATATTTGTATTGCTCTTAAGACTGCCAAACTCTAACAGAGTTTGGGCATATAGAACCAATGATGTTTTTATTTTATCTTATTGAAGGGCTCAGGTAGCAAATATAATGAGATTTATTTCAATGTTTAATATCTGACTGAGCATATATTCATTTTAGCCTTGCTATTAAATCCTCTTATTACAAATGACTTTCCAATTAAACTATATATAACAATGTTTTTTAAAAATTTCTAAGTCCCAGACAATGATTCACTTATTTCCAGAAATATTTGATGCTGCAGAATTCTGGCCAAGCTAACGCATATAACTTATTCTTTTTGCTATAGTTTTTTTAACGTGTTGCTCTCAAAAGTCTAGCTAGTAAGGCATCCACTATTCCTATTTCCTTCATGCTTCCAAATGTGTAATGAATGCTTTAATATGCAATTGAACTAGGCATATAATGATTTGTTGGAAATGTGTCTGGAAGATATAAGCTTTGCTTCTATTAGGATTTGGATTTGATATGTGTCCTTAGAACACATACACAGGCAACCATAAAATAAAAGTAAAATTAGTCTCTTACAACTCATGTAGGTAATGTCACAAAAGATTAGTTTCTTGAAAGGAAATGGTGACCTAGAATCACTTAGCAAATGACCACATTTTTTGAATATTTAACAACTTAGTCTTATACCATTTACTTTTGTCCATACTGGCTTTATGAATAACACTATGGAATGTGTTGAAGTCATGTTTGGAGATATATCATTTAAAAATCGATCACTTAAACTTCAACAACAAAGAGACCATCCAATTTAAAAATGGGCATAGGGCATGAACAAATACTTTACCAATGAAAACATTCAGGCAGGAGGAAATGACTTGGGAACCTCATCTGACTTCCTTTGCTTCAGTAGGGAGAAGACTCCAGTTCCTCAGCAGCCCCAGACTGATTGCCACAAGGCAGACATCAGACGTACCTTCACCCTCTATTCTTCTTAGGCCCTATTCTAATATCTATCATTCCTCCCACCACACTCTGCTTTGCAACAGTCACATAGAACTCCAAGACAATACTTACAATCGTGAGGGTTTATGAGAGAAGATAGTGAGTTACCAAAACCAGAATCAGAACATATTAAGAATTAAAGTCAAAAGCTCTTCTCAGCAAGCAGTCAAATCTCTTTCTGGTCCTCACCTTTCAGCCTCCTGGTTCCTTAGCCTTTGTCTTTGTGGGACATGAAGTCCACCTGCTGCTCTGCTTCACAGGCTCATAGTCTCTGTACTGCTCTTCTGTTCTTTCTTATGGTCTTCATGCTGTAGCCTCTGTCACTTCAGACAGGGCTCTTGGTCACACTCCACTGGTGGCTGATTTTTCTTTAGGGTCCCAGGAGCCTCTCTGTTCTTGCTTATAAGATGGCTCTCTTAGAGCCAGAGAGCTGGCAAACCTGACCAGTCCCGGAGTTAGAGTTCTTTACAACTTTTTTGTATGGTCCCACTCAATCATGGACTGCCAAAAGAACAAACATCTTTCTTTTTTTTTTTTAAATTTTAGGCATCACTGCCCCCAGGTGGTGGGAGTAGGAGGCCCAGCCTTTGCTCCTGGGAGCCAGAATCGAATCTCCATCCCAGTGGGCCGCAGTCCCGCGCACAACCACTACGCCACCGGGGCTCAGCCCTAAGAACAAACATCTTTCTTGGAAGAGATACTTAGTAGAGGCAAGGACACGCTGTCAGGAGAAACCAATTCCTGGAGAACAGTCATTTTTAAGCAATTTAATTTCTCTCAAGCCATGGTTGGGCCCAGAGAACATTATGCTGATTGAAACTGTTGTTCTTGTTAAGTGTCAATGAGTTGGCATCAATCTTAGTGACCGGTGTACAATAGAATAAAGCACTGTCTGGTTCTGTACCATTCTCACAATTGTTGTGTTGGAGCTCAAATTTGAACCCATTGGGTCAATTTATCTTATTAAGAATTTCCTCTTTGGGCTCAGCCCCGGTGGCGTAGTGGTTGTGCGCAGGACTACGGCCCACTAGGATCGAGGTTCAATTCCCGCTCACAGGAGAAAGGCTGGGCCTCCTACTCCCACCACCAGGACAGTGATGCCTTAAAAAAAAGGATCTCCTCTTTTTTGTTGATCCTCTACTTTATCAAACATGATGGGCTTTTCCAGGGGACTATTCTCTCCTAATAGCATCCCCAAAGTATGTTAGGTGAAGTCTCACCATCTTTGATTCTAAGGAGCATTGAAACTGGGTTTCTGCCCAGACAGATTTGTTCTTCTGGCAGTCCATGGTATTCAAAATTTGTCACCAACACCATCATTCAAATGCACCAATTCTTCTTCAGTTTTCCTTGTCCATTGTCCAACTTTCACATGCATATGAAGCCATTGAAAATACCAAGACGACCTTGGCCCTGCCCCCGCCTCGCCTGCGTGTGGGCACCACGCGCACTGCTCAGTGTCTCCTTGGGGCTCTTTCCTGGTGTGCTCTGTGTGCGTTGCACATGTGCAGTCGAAAAATCATTGTTTCTTCTCTGGAGGGCGAACAGTTAGAGAATTGATTTCACGGATCTGGTAATATGGCAAAAGATGCCGGTCTAATTGAAGCCAATGGAGAACTAAAGGTCTTTATAGACCAGAATCTTAGCCCTGGAAAAGGCATGGTATCGTTAGTGGCGGTTCATCCTTCTACAGTCAATACACTTGGAAAGCGGCTTCTGCCAAAAACCTTTGGACAGTCCAATGTCAACATTGCACAGCAAGTGGTAATTGGTACACCTCAGAGACCTGCAGCGCCAAATACTATGCTGGTAGGAAGTCCACACACCCCTAACACACACTTTGTATCCCAGAACCAGGCTTCAGACTCCTCACCTTGGTCTGCTGGGAAGCGCAACTGAAAAGGGGAGAAGAATGGCAAGGGTCTGAGACACTTTTCCATGAAGGTCTGTGAGAAAGTGCAGAGGAAAGGAACCACTTCCTACAACGAGGTGGCCGACGAACTGGTGGCGGAGTTCAGCGCTGCCGACAACCACATCCTGCCCAATGAATCCGCTTATGACCAAAAGAACATACGGCGACGAGTCTACGATGCCTTGAACGTCTTAATGGCCATGAACATTATCTCCAAGGAGAAGAAGGAGATTAAGTGGATGGGCCTGCCTACTAACTCGGCTCAGGAATGTCAAAATTTAGAGGTAGAGAGACAGAGAAGACTTGAAAGAATAAAACAGAAGCTGTCTCAACTTCAGGAATTGATTCTACAGCAAATTGCCTTCAAGAACCTGGTGCAGCGAAACCGTCAGGAGGAGCAGGAGGCTAACCCCTCCACCTCCCGTTCATCATTGTGAACACCAGCAAGAAGACTGTGATCGACTACAGTATTTCCAACGACAAGTTTGAGTATCTGTTTAATTTTGACAACATGTTTGAAATTCACGATGATATCGAAGTATTAAAGCGGATAGGAATGGCTTGTGGCCTAGAATCAGGAAGCTGCTCAGCCGAAGACCTTAAAATGGCGAGAAGTTTGGTACCTAAATCTCTGGAACCTTATGCGACAGAAATGGCTCAGGGATCCATTGGCGGTGTCTTTGTCACATCATCAGGTTCAACTTCGATTGGCACAAGGCTTTCTGCCAGTGACTTGAGCGGACGGGATGCTGGCCACCAGCTCCAACGGGTCTCAGTACAGCGGCTCCAGGGTGGAGACACCACTGTCTTATGTCGGCGAAGACGACGACGACGATGATGACTTTAACGAAAATGACGATGAAGACTGATTTTTTCTGCCGGCCTGTAGATTCCTCCCGCCTCCCCTTCAAATTTCGCTTCAGGAGAAAGAAAGAAAGAAAGAAAAAGAAAAATTGTCTAGGGAAGAAAAACTTTGTTTTTTGAAATGTTCCCCGCCCCCACCACCATGGTTTCTTTTCTTGCCTCCCTCCCCAAGAAGAGAATTGGTAAGCTTAGAAATGCACCTCCAGTAAGCAAGCAAAGAATGTTTTCCGTGGGATTTTTATTTTTTTAATGTGGTGTGGATGTGAGTTTTAATACCGGTGTGCAGATGCTGACCCTTTATTTGCTTTCTGGGATTTTGTGTTTTCCTTTTTCTTTTAAGAGGGGGGAAAATTTTTTTTAATTCAGGCTTTTTATGGGTAGTTTTTGGGATTTTTTTTTGGCCCCTTCACAATTCTTGCTGAGTTTGCCGAAGACCTTGTACTTCAGCCACATCAATGAAAATAAAACGCTATCCTGTTGTGGAAAATGGTACCCTGAATGACCATTTATTTGCAGTGCGTTTGGAACGGTGCCACTCAATGGACGGATGGCGAGATGACATCAGGCGTTTTGATTTTGCTAAATCATGCAGTGCCCAAAGAAGAACCACGCAACATAGCAAAACTCAACTTTCTTGTGTGTTTTGGTTTGTTTTTTAATTTCCCTAACATTAAGCACCATTAATTTTATTATGACTTTCTTTTCCCTTAAGTTATATTGACGTGTGATCCCATTAAGTTTATATCTCCCCTACCCACCTTCATAGGTTTTTTGGTTGTTCTGTTTTGGGCTCTGTGTTGCCGCACACAGATGGCAGAGCTTGTGTGATGTGCTTGGGTTTGGCTTGGTCGGAGTGTACTGCCATGCTGGTGTAGGCATATAAGCGATCTTGAAGGGTTGGAATGGATTATTGTTTGTGATAACATTTGCCTGATTTCTTACAGGCAGAGTTTGGAAACTTTTTATTATATAGTTGTTTACATACTTATAAAATCTATCATTTAAAGACATGTACTGAAGCAAATGTTTTATTTGTTTCGTAAGAGCATCTTCCTGTAATCTATTATAAAGTTGAAATTAAATATAGAGAATGTTTTAACAGCTTTTTAAAACTCAAGATTTGTCAATCACTTTTAATAGTTCTTTTTTTATAAAAGAAAAAGGAATTTCAGGACAGGCAGTAGTCTCTTAAAATTTTATTCACAAAACCATTAACTGCACAGTTGCTGGTAGCTGCCTGTTCTAAAGCGAATAGTCTTTTATTGAAACACAAATAAACTTTTATGTAATATTTTATGGAATACAAAGAGACTTTAATTGTTTGTTTTGTTTAACTTAGCACTGTTAATTTTTATTAATAAAACGCGCATGGGCATCTTAAAAAAAAAAAGAAAATACCAAGACTTGAGTCAGTCCCTTCTTAGTGACATCCTTACTTTACAACACTTCAAAGAGGTCGTGTGCAGCAGATTTACCCAATACAATATGTAGTTTTATTTATTATCTGTTGCATCCATGAGCATTGATTGTGGATTCCAGCAACAGCAACAAAAACAACTTAGACAACTTAAATCTTTTCTCTCTTCATGCTGACTCTTGATCCCACTGTGAGGATTTGCGTATTCTTTACATGGAATTGCAATCCATCCCGAAAGCAACAGCCTGATTTTAATCAACAAGTACTTCTAGTTCTAGGTTTCAACACACAGATTTGTGCCACTTGCCTATCAAAGTTTGATAATAAATCTTCCTCCAATTATGATGCTATGCTCTTTTTCACATTGTTGAGCTTCCCTAATTATTTGGTCAGTCTACAGACTGAATAAGAATGGTGAAAAGATAACTTCTTTACACAAACATTTTCTAATTTCAAACTATGCAGCATTTCCTTGTTCTGTTCAAATGACTGTCTCTTGGTCCATCCATGTACAGCTTTCACATTAAGTACAAGGAGGTGTCTGGAATTTCCTGTTCTTCTTAATGTTATCCACAGCTCGTTATGTTCTGCCCAGAGGAATGCTTTTGCATAGTCAATAAAGTACAAGTAACATCTTTCTGGTCTTCTCTGTTTTCAGCCAAGATCCATCTGACATCTGCAATGATATATATCCATATGCCATCCTCTTCTGAATCTGTTTTGAATTTCTGGCATTAGCTAATCATAAAAGGAAAGTATTATATGAAACCACTACTGTAAAAAGTCAAGAAAACATTTATGTACAGAAGGATCACTGTTTGACAGTTATAAGGACTAGCAGATCAAAGGAGGATATTCTAATCACTAGCTAGAGGTTAAACCTAAACCCACTGCTATGGAATAAATTTCGATTCATAGCATCCCAACAAAGGATTTTTGAAGTTGTACATCTTCATAGGAGCAGATATTCTCATCCCCTCAAGGATGGCTAGAGGTTTGAACCATTGAATTTTAGGCCATCAATCCAATGCTTACCTAACAGCCCCAGCATACGTATTAACTTGGGTGAAAGGGAAGGCATTATATAGTAAGGAGGATGCTGGCATAAAATGACCAAGGCAAAGGAAGACACTGAGAGGATCATAAAAATTAAAGAGATCCGTAGTGGTTGTGCGCGGAACTGCGGCCCACTGGGATGGAGGTTTGATTCCAGCTCCATGGAGCAAAGGCTGGGCCTCCTACTCCCACCACCTGAGGGCAGTGATGCCCCCCCCCAAAAAAAAACAAAAAAAAATTAAAGATATCAAAGCAAAATCTATTACATATTCAAAATCTGTCACATATATAGCAGTATTTAAAAAAATTTTTTTTGGGGGGGCATCACTGCTTTCCGGTGGTGGGAGTAGGAGGCCCAGCCCCACTGCTGAAATTGAACCTCCATCCCAGTGGGCCGCAGTCCCACGCACAACCACTACGCCACTGGGGCTCAACCCTATTTTAAAATTTTTATATATTTTCATAACATTATTTTAAATACTGTACGTGAATACATAACTAGACAAACTGAACAGGGTCAGGGAGGCAAATTTGATTACACTCACAAATATAAAAATAGGTTTGACAGAGGATATCTCTATATATGTATTTATATGTACTACAGGTATATCCATGAATCTAGTAGACCATGCAAGGGACAAAATTATGAAGACTTCTTAGCCACACCAAGTTTTTTTTAATGGTTTTATTGGCACTTCTTTCACATAACATACAATTTGATAGTTCAATCATACTAGGAAGAGTTATGCAGTCATTACCACAATTCTAGAACATCTTCTTCTTCCTTATACACATTGTTAATTCATGCAATTATCATTAGTAACTGTGGCAAAAGTATTCCAAGAAAAACATTATCCAATTTAACAACTTCTACACATGTAACTTCAGTGCCATTGACTATATTCTATGTGTTGTACAACCATTATTAATATCCTTTTCCAAATTGTTTTACCACCATTAGCATCAACTCAAGGTCCTCTAAACAAATACTCTTCCTTCTTCACCTTTGATGACAACTGGTCAGCTTTTGATTTCTTAATTGTCTTATTGATATAAAATTCACATATCGGGCTGAGCCCCGGTGGCGTAGTGGTTGTGCACAGGACTGCGGCCCACTGGGACGGAGGTTCAATTCCAGCAGTGGGGCTGGGCCTCCTACTCCCACCACCGGAGAGCAGTGATGCCCCCCCAAAAAATTCACATATCAGATACTTTCCTAGATAAGTCACTTTAAAAAAGAGTTGTATACACATAATCACAATTCTAGTGGTCCCTTTCACCTTCTGCATTAATTTTTGGCTCCCCAAGACCCTCCCCTTCCCCACTCTCCCTGTCAAGCCATTGCAATTTTTTCTATGCATCCACCCTTTCTGTGATTCAAAAACTGGGAAACCTAACAGAATGAATAAAAAAAACCCAAAATGAAACAGAAAGAAGAAAATAATACTATAAAGATATAAACAAAAATAAAGTATAAGAAAAGATCATCAACAATATTTAAAAAGCCAGAGAAGAAATTTCTGTCATGGAACATGTGAGAAATATTTGAACCTAGAGCAAATTCAGATTGGGTCAAGAGGGAAGTCAACTAACCAAGTGTATTACACCATGATTTGATAAACAAGTATCCAATAATTTCTGTCTGATAGTAAAGCTCTTTGAGTCCCTTGCTTGTGGCTAGTCGGGATCTGCCAGAGGTTTAATCTGACTAGATACTATGCAGATGGATTTGAGGCTCTCACTGTCCTCCATATCCTACTATAAATTGGGTGTTCACAATTAAACTTTGATACTTTCCCTTTGATCATATTTGGATCACAGAAACTGGTGTGCTTATTCAATGTAGATTTAGTTGATGCCTCACTTAGATGGCTGCTTGTTTGAGTACAAACCTATAAGACTCCAGACTCTAGTCCAGTTTATAGCCAGGCACCATCTGCTTTCCTCACCACACTTTTCTGTAGATCCTTATCTTCAGTGATCTCTTCATGAAGGCAAAAATCCAGCAGGAGTATGTTATAAGAACTAACTGTTCTTGGATTGGGGCTTGATTTAAGTGGAGTCCAGAATTGGTATGTATATCTCTGGGTTATGACGGACTCTGGTTTACTCTGGAGGTTGTATTATGAACCAAACAAAATCCAAACAACAATAACAGCAACAACAACAACAGAAATAAACAAACAAACAGGCTGTCTGGGCCAGGGTGATGCATAGTCCTCATTGAGTGTCTGAGGCTACTCAGTTGCACCCACGGTTCCCAGGATGACTGAGGGGGCGACAGCTGTGTCTGCTGTGGCAGAGACCCCAGACATCAAGCTCTTTGGAAAGTGGAGTACATATGATGTACAGATCAACAATATTTCCCTGCAAGACTACATCGCAGTGAAGGAAAAGTATCCCAAGTACCTGCCCCACCGTGCAGGGCGCTATGCAGATAAGTGGCACAGCGCCCCTCGTGGAGCGCCTCATCCACTTCATGATGATGCATGGCTGCAACAACTGCAAGAAGCTCACAACTATGCACGCAGTCAAGCATGCCTTTAAGATCACCTACCTGCTCACGGGCTAGAATCCCTGCAGGTCCTCGGAGATGCCATCATCAACAGTGCTCCCCGAGAGGACTCTACGCATATTGGATGGTCTGGGACTGTGAGGCGGCAGTCATGGATGTGTCCCCATTGCACCACGTCAACCAGGTCATCTGGCTTCTATGCAAGGGTGCCGGAGAAGTTGTCTTCTGGAACATCAAGACCATTGCCGAGTCTTGCATACCTATGGGTCATGACGGACTCTGGTTTAATCTGGAGGTCTTATTATGACCCAAACAAAATCCAAAAAAGAACAACAACAAAAATAAACAAACTGTCTGGCCCAGGGTGACAGGTGAGCTCATCAATACAGCCAAGGGCTCCTCTCACTCCTACACCATCACAAAGGATGAGCTTGAGCGTGGGGCCAAGTCTAAGTGCTGATCTCCTAGCTGCGACTCAATAAACCTGGCCAGCTCTTTGGGGCAGTTCTTGCCTAAACAAACAAACAGACAAAAAGAAACAAAAAGGAAAACCATTTTCAATCATTCCCTTGGGGTATAAGGTTATTGCATTGGTAACACTAAAAATTTATCCAGCGTCATAGTGTTTATAGTGCTGTTGCTACAAGGAGTTCAAAAATTTATGTCAGTATAATCCTACTGTAAGATGCAATCCATAAGATGTCACTTTGCATAGATTGAATTCTTAATTGATTGAGTTCTGTTTACATTGAGCATTGGGGTTGCTGCTAGGGAGTTTTCCTGCAATATTCCTTGCAAGGGCAGATTAATACCAGTCATATTAGTACAAGGGGAAGCATTGAGATACTAAATATATGGTGGTTCTGGGTCCCCTTTTCAATGGATTTCTATTAAGCAAGGGGTCACCCCCAATATCCAAGGACTGCCATTTCCACAGTTTGGGGGTGGCCATCATTTGATTGTTTTCCCATCAGGGAGTTTCCATCCTAAGTCCAAGAGCTGGCTACAGGTAGTTTTGAGGTAGGGCCCATTTGTTCAGCCAGGTGTCCACATGGAGTCCTTTTGGTGTGGCCCATGGGTGATGCCATATTCCTTGTGAGGCCAGTGTCTAAGATTATCATGGCTTGGCTTGCTGAGAGTTTGGCAGAAATGTAGAACTGGTTTGTTTCCTGATGTGAGATTGCTCCTCCCCATTTATGCACCATATCCACTAATAGAAATATCAGTGCTTCTTCTGAAATGTAGATGATCTCCTCTCCTGGTCTTAACTTGATGTTCTGGTAAGGTGTGCTTCTCATTCCTGTAGAATGTCTGTTGATTTTTCACAGTCTTGTCTCAATGTGGTATGGCATCAAGTGAATGGTCCTCTTTCTTTTATCCCTTATTGAATGAGTGACCCCAGGTAACATGAGCTATCCTCTTCTCTCCTGGTCTTAACTTGATGTTCTGGTAAGGTGTGCTTCTCATTCCTGTAGAATGTCTGTTGATTTTTCACAGTCTTGTCTCAATGTGGTATGGCATCAAGTGAATGGTCCTCTTTCTTTTATCCCTTATTGAATGAGTGACCCCAGGTAACATGAGCTATCCTCTTTTGAGGTGGTTCTCAACAAGTGCACATAAAGGGGGTGATTGCTTCCCTTCGGTTCACAACTAAATAGAGACTCTGAAAGCTTAATATCATAATATTTGGATTCACTAAAGTCAATTGGCATAATGTAGTCCACGGTGACAATGTTGTACACCCTATTTGGTGAGTAAGGACTGAGGACTAAAAAGACTTGTGACCAGCCTTTTAAGATGCAATTATTGGTTTCTCCCTACTTAAAGCAAAGAAGTGTGTAGAAAACCAAAGACTCATGGAAGCAATTATTTCATAGGACTTTGGAGCTTTGTGAGCTCCAGTCTCCACAACCCTGAGACCAGAAGAACTTGATGGTGTCTGATCATCATTGCTGACCTGCTGTGAAAGGTCCTGCTGGAGTGGGAGAAAAATGTGGAACAAAATTCTGAAACTTATGAAAAAGAGCAAACTGAGGAGGCTAATAGACTGGTGGAATTTCTGAGCTTTATCCCTAGGAAAATAGTCATATGGTTCATTATTGCAAGAAGTGTCTACCTGCATGGTGCTGCTGATCTTTTTTTTGGCATCACTGCCCTCTGGTGGTGGGAGTAGGAGGCCCAGCCTTTGCTCCTGTGGAGCTGGTATTGAACCTTCACCCCAGTGGTCTGCATTCCCGCGCACAACCACTACGCCACTGGGGCTCAGCCCGCTGTTGATTATTATACAGGCCTCTCTATTCTTCAGTTGACAGTTGAGCCCCAGAAGTGAGTCCAGTTCTAGGCCTGAAGGTTGTCTTATCCCTGTGGCTGAACTTTCAGCCCAATGATAGAGCTGTCTATTCAGTGAACAATCATACCAGGGAAATGCACACTTCCTTTTTTTTAACAATCGTTTTACGGTAGCTATTTCACTGTGCATATAGCAATTTGCTTTATTCAGTTCTGTGGGATTTAAATGCTGCTAATTTCAATCACAATTATTACTGCCACACATACCTTGGCCAACTGTCACTTCAGATTCAGCATTTAAAAATTATTAGACCTTTTTATTGGGGGTTCATGCAACTCATCACAATCCACACATATGTCCATTACGTCAAGCACTTTTGTACATTCGTTTCCCACATCATTCTCAAAACACTTGCTTTCTACTTGAATTCCTGAATCTGCTCCTCCTTTTTACCCCTCCCTTGAAATACACACTTCTTAGAATAATCAATCAGGCAAAAAAATGGCAGCATTTGCTTAGGCATAAACTTAGACAATATGAAGGGATAGGAAAGAAGGAAGAGAGGAAATGATGACAGGGAGAAAGTGACAAGGGTGGCTATTACATTGTGGGAATGCAATCAGAGTTATACACATACACACAAGTGTATTCATTGTGGAATGGAAAACCGAATTGTGCAATGAAAAACCAATTTGTTCTATCAACTTTCACCCAAATCACAATTTTAAAAATGGATCACTATATATATATATATATATATATATATATATATACACACACACACACACGAATACATACTCAATATACTCACTTCTTTTTTTAATGAAAATCACTTTATTGGGGGCTCGTACATAATTTTAAAAAAATTTTTTTGTTTTTTTTTTGTTTTTTTTTTTTTGGCATCACTGCCTTTTGGTGGCCGTGGAACCTACCCAGCGCTGCTCCTGAGAGCCGCTGCTGGATTTGAAATGCCAAGTCCGTGGGCCGCAGTCCCGCACTCAACCACTTATGCCCCCGGGGCTCAGCCCCCATCATTTTTCACAATACATAAGTAAACAAACTGTGCCAAGCACCATCACATGTTCGTTGCTGTCATCATTTTCCAAACATCTGCCTTTCCCTTTGAGCCCTTGATTCAGCTTTTCCATCCTTTCCCCTCTTCCCCTGATCTCCCTTCCCCACCAGCCCTCAATACTTCATAAGTTATTATTGTTCTGTCATATCTTATACTGCCCGACCTCTCCCCAAACCTACTCCTTTGATTCCCGTCCTTCCAATAGGAACTTCTGTGTACATCCTTGCAGTTGGTTCCATCTCTCTACCCCGCCTTCTCTCCACCCATCCAGCAGCTCCAATCTCACCACTGGCCCAAAGGGACTCATCCGTCTTGGTTTTCCCATATCTTCAACTCCCCTTTCTACTAGTGTACCTTCTCCAGTCCATCTGGATTTGTAAGGTAGAGTTGGGACCATGATAGTTGGGGGAAGGAAGGCTTCAGGAACTAGAGGAAACTTGTATGCATCATCACTGCCCGGCTGCCCCTTGACTGGTCTGTCTCCTCCCCGTGACTCCCCTGTAAAGGGGCGACCAATTACCCACCCTGCTTTCCCCCTCATTCGTAATGATGTGATTCTTGTTCTTTGATGTTCGAGACCTGCTCCTTTTGGCCCCTCTTGATCACACAGGCTGGTGTGCTTCTTCCATGTGGACTTTGCTGTTTCTGCACTGAACGGCAACTCAACTCATTTGTCTTCAAGTCTTTGAGACTCCAGACATTCAATCATTTGTTAGCTAGGTGCCATCATTTCTTCTACTCTGTTTGGCTCTGTATCCATTTGTATTCAGGGATCTTATCGGGAGTCAATTGGTCCATTGATTTTGATTTTTGTTCTTTGATGCCTGATTTCTGATTGTTTCAACACCTTATGATTGCACAGGCAAGTGAGCTTCTTTTATTTATTTATTTATTTTTTTTAGGCATCACTGCCCTGGTGGTGGGAGTAGGAGGCCCAGCCTTTGTTCCTGGGAGCCAGAATTGAACCTCCATCCCAGTGGGCCGCAGTCCCGCGCACAACCACTACGTCACCGGGGCTCAGCCGCAAGTGAGTTTCTTTTATGGTGGGTTTTGTTGCTTCTGAGCTAGAAGACTGCTTGTTTATGCTCAAGCCTTTAAGACCCCAGATGCTATCTCTTTTAATAGCTGGGCAACATCAGCTTTCTTCACCACTCTTTCTCATGCTCCCACATGTCCTCAGTGGGCACCTTGGAGATATGTGCACACAGTGATAAGTGTTTTTTCCCCCATTTGATGTCTGTTGCCTAGACCTTTCATCACCTTGTGGCCACGCTGGCTGTTGTCCTTCTTCTGTGTGGGTGTGGTCTCTTCTCAGGTAAATGGTCTATTGTTTATCTTCCGTCTTTTAAGACTCCAGACGATATATCCTTTGATAGCTGGGCACCATCAGCTTTCTTCACCACATTTGCTTATGCACCCATTTTACTTCAATGATCATGTTGGGCCAGTGAGCCTCGAGGAACACCAGATTCATAGAACAAAGTGTTCTTGCATTGAGGGAGCACCTGGGTGAGGGCCCAATGTCCACTTGCTACCCTAGTATTTGACCTATAGATATATTCTTAAATTTATTCCCTCCTTATAATAGATAATTGTATTTTTTTATGGCCATACCTATGTTTGGACCTCTGAAAATGCCCTTTGCCTATTTCCTTTCATCTTCCCCCTGTCCCACCATCATGCTCCACCTTCATTGGTGTTTCAGTGCTTCCTCACAGATTCATTGTCCTTGCTTAATCCCTACCAGACCTCCCACCCCCTCCTTTCCATAGATTCTGGACCACTTATTTCTCCCAGCCCCCCCCCAGCCCACAACCCTGTCCACGTCCCCTTCTCCTCCCCTCTCCCGTGCCCCCCAGGAACCATTGGACCTGTCATTCTTTACTCCTGGCTCTGATCAGGATTGCTCCCTTCTTGATTCAGTTCGATTTTTTTGTGGGGAGGGGGGTTGGTCAGCAATACTTCCCCACCATGTGACTCCTGAAGTGTCCTGTGTCACTGTCTGCTTCAGTAGGGAGCCAGTTACACTCACTTCTAAGGGACCACCTGATTACACTTCTTCCAAGACAGATTTATTTGCCTTTTTTGTTTAATTTCTAGAGACTTTCTGTGATATATATATATATATATGATCATTTTTTAAAGATCATTTTATTGGGGACTCTTATAGCTCTCATAGCAATCCATCGATCAATTGTATCAAGCATATTTGTACATATGTTGTCATCATTATTTTCTAAACATTTACTTTTTATTTGAACCCTTAGTATCAGTTCGACTTCTTTTCCTCCCCTTTACCCCCTCATGATCCCTTGATTAATTATAAATTATGATTATTTTTGGCTGAGCCCCGGTGGCGTAAGTGGTTGAGTGCGGTACTGCAGCCTGCGGGCTTGGTGGTTCAAATCCAGTGGTGGCTCTCAGGAGCAGCGCTAGGTAGCTCCCATGAACACCAGAGGGCAGTGATGCCAAAAAAATTATTACTATTTTCACATCTTACACTGGCCTCTGTCTCCCTTCTCCATGGTTTCTGTTGTTCCTCCCTGTACAGGTGTGTGTGGGTGTCAATCATTGTGTTAGTGCCCCCTCCCTCCCCTCCTCTATTCACCTTCTCTCTATCTTCCAGGTAACGCTACTCCCACTTCTGTTCCTGAGGAGTTTATTTGACCTGAATTCTGTGTGCCCTGGGTTCTTATCTGAACCAGTGTACATGCTCTGGTCTATCCAGCAGTGAAAGGCAGGACTAGGGTCATGATAGTGGGTAGTGAAGCCTCAAGGAACTAGAAGAATAGTGTGTGCTACATCTCAGTTATACTGAATCCTGGTTGACTCATCCCTTCCTTATGATTCTTCTGTGATGATGTTCCATGGTCTACAGATGGGCTTGGGGTCTCTATTCCAAACCCCCTCATTCTAAACAATATGTTTGTTTGTTTGCTTGTTTGAGTCTTCTGATGCCTGTTACCTAATTCCATGCTCTTCTGGAAGTTCATTGCCAGCATCATAGTTTGAAAGCTTCAAATTTTCTCCTGACTCCCCTATTCAGTGCATAGCTTTCGTATTCATATGGAGAGTCTCAAAATATCATGGTTTAGGTCAAGTATACCTTAATCCTCAAAGGAATGTCCTTGATTTTCAACATTTTAAAGACGCCCCCAATGCAATGTTATTTTATTTCTTCATTGCTGCTTCCTTTTTTTTTTTTTTGGCACCACTGCTCTCTGGTGGTGGGAGTAGGAGGCCCAGCCCCACTGCTGGAATTGAACCTCCATCCCAGTGGGGCCACAGTCCCACACACAACCACTACGCCACCGGGGCTCAGCCCACTGCTTCCTTCTTTACCCTAAAACACTTCTCAGATTTCTTTGCTCAGCATACAGATTAAGTATGGTGAAAGAATACAACTCTGATGCACATAATCTACAGCAATTGTTTTTTTTTTGTTTGTTTTGGGGCATCACTGCCCTCAGGTGGTGGGAGTAGGAGGCCCAGCCTTTGCTCCGTGGAGCTGGAATTGAACCTCCATCCCAGTGGGCCGCAATCCCATGCACAACCACTACGCCACCAGGGTTCAGTCCCAATCTATAGCAATTCTTGATGGAAATGAAATTCCAATGAAAATATTGGAATTCCGTATGAAATGACTCTGCAAGTCATAGGGATTAACTTGTTGTTGAATAATTATTAAACTTAATAGAAACACTGCTTCATAAAAAGTCACTTCCTTTATTCTTCTGAAACATGAAATAATTTGAATCAGTTTGCTCACATCTGAAAAATGCTGGTTTTAGTGTATATTAGAAGGCTTATCTAATTATAATCCATATAATACCATGACACATGAATTTTTTTTATTATACATGGGTTATGCTGGTAAAAGAGAATCCCTGTTGGTGCAGTGGTTGAAGTGTTCAGTTGCTACCTGTGTTATTCCGGGTAGACTAGAGAATCAAATTCATAAACATGCATACGCATATAAGACAGAGGTTTATATACGAGAGAAATGGAACATTGAGAAAGCATCCCAACTCAGTCCAGTCCAAGTCCATAAGTCTGATATTAGCCCATCAACCTATAAAGTCTTTTTCAGACTCATGAAGTACATGAAATGATGCCAGCACATTTACAGGCCAGTGGGTGCAGAGTCTTGTGTATCCACTAGTGGTAGAAACATCTCAGCACTGGCAGAGTCTCCATGTGACTTTTCTGGCTTCAGAGGTCTGGTTCCATCAGGTTAGAACCATGTGGCTTCTCCGCCGAGATGACTCACAGGGGATCAGCCTTGTTTCTTGTCAGTAGAGCATTTCCAAGAGACCGAGTCAATAGTCTCTCACCTCCACGGGGGACATATCGTGAGATTTCCCAGAATTCTCAGATAAAGCCATGCCTACACAGAGCTCTCATTGGCTATCTCCAGATTGGCAGCCTAGACTTCACCCCTACACTCCCAATCATGAAATTGGCAACAGACTGCCCCACTACCCAAAAACTTAGTGGTTCAAACCCAACAATCAGACCATAGGAGAAAGATGAGGTAATATGCTTCAGTAAAGATTGAAAGTCTTGGGCTGTGCCCGGGTGGCGTAAGTGGTTGAGTGTGGGATTGTGGCCCGTGGGCTTGGTGGTTCAAATCCAGCGGCGGCTCTCAGGAGTGGCACTGGGTAGCGCCCACGAGCACCAGAGGCAGTGATGCCCCCCCCAAAAAAATATTAAAAGTCTTGGAAAACCTATGGGGACAGTTCTGTCCTATTCAATAAGGTTACTGTGATTTGGAAAGGACTTAGGGGCTGTGCTTTAAAGATATTTATAGGAGCCTTGGTAGTGCAGGAGGTAAATTGAACCTCCGTCCCAGTGGGCCTCAGTCCCGTGCACAACCACTACGCCACCGGGGCTCAGCCCTAGGATCTTAAAAGCTCATGAGCGGCCAACTAAGGTACAACTAACTACTGGTCTCTCTAGTAATGGACTAATGGATTACGCAAACATTCATTTCCATGATTTCATTATTATAAGAATGAGCTGATACCCAGCTACTACAGATGCTCGCTCTGAAAGGGATAATATTAGAAGGGAATGAGAAGAACACATACAGCAGAATTCAAAATCTTAAAGGATACCAGGATTACAGATGGGATAGACTGACAAAACCCTTGAGACTGATTTTTAGTCACTCTCCAGATCTGAGATTGAATTCACCTGTGTGGCTCAATGATCAGCAAAAAAAATGATAGGTCTTAAGAGGTACAAGGAGCTCTGGGGGTATAGTGGTTATGCAATAGACTGGAATCTACATAGTCAGCAGTTCAAAACCACCAGCACCTCTGCCGGAGAAAGACTGGGCTTTCTCCCTCCATCACTCAATGGCAGTGAGAAGGGGAACATTAATACTAGTGGGTTATGTACATATGAGAATAACCAACTATCTGAGATAAAAGGGAAGCATGGAGGAATGAAAATAGGAAGCATCTAGAGGAAGTAGGATCAGTGAAGTTACATGGTTGGGATTACAAAGAGTAAGATGACACAAAATGTGTATGAATGTAAAACTGATGATCTGCTCAGTAAACCCCTACCTGATTCACATTAAAAAGTTTTAAAGAAAGAACTGATCAAATGAGCTGTGACTATAAGTCTCAAGGTGCATCTGTACATGTGCTAAAGGGAGCTAGTAGTGTCACCTTTCTGTATGACACACTGCACACATTCCCTTACTTGAAGTTCCTCTGTGAATGAAAGTGTTCTTGTATATACGTTGGTATAAGACATCTTGTTTCTGTTTATTGACAATTTCAGGGAAATACTAGTTGTCTCCAAAGAAAACTATTTTATCACTTTCTCTTGTGGCTTACACAGCCACGTGCGTATTTTCAATTACTTTTCTCTACCCCATAGGCGATTCTTATAGATTTCAGAAGGTGCACGTTTTCCCCTTCTGGACAATTTTTTTTTAGCAATATCACTAAGAGTATTATTTTCTTGTGCATCTGCACTGCTGAAATTTTATTAATCTCTCTTTCCTCTAGACTCCTTTGTAGTGGCAAAACGTACAGAGGCATAATATGAATGTTGATTACATGTAAGTGTGCTTAGGTAAGTGAAGTTTATTTGAGAATGAACTGTTCACTGATTACTGACTGGTTAGTCAACCTAGATGTTGCTATCTGTACTGCTGTTTTGTTTATCGAACACAGTAAGTGAGAATCTCTGTTTATTGATTACTTAAAGCCCTATGGAAAAAATCTTTATTGATATAAATTTTTGAAAGATGTGCTATTTATTCATTTTAAATATGTGTCCTCTAATTTCTGTTTATTTGGGAATGGAAAGGAAGGAATATCTTTTATTTACATGACTTTAGACTGACCCCCATATTGTACAATTTCACATCTTCTCTGAATATTTGATATGTGTACATACAGTGCTATAAGTTATACGGGACAATATGTTTGCCATCTATTTTTTATTTTCTCTCTCCTTTAAATCCCAGTGTTTGTTCAGTTTATCTTCTCATTGTTGTGAGCTTCAACACCATCATGACGTCACCATTATCATCATCATCTGCTGCTGCTGCAGATGAAACCATTTTGTGTAAGGTCATGTATGTCTTGCTTATTGATGCAGCTTCTATTTTATTTGGTGTTCATTGTTCATGTTCCTATAGGCTCAGGAGAAGTGACCCCTCCCTTCTTATCTCCAAGGAATGACTCATATTCACTATATCTCTTCTCCCTTATCACAGCACATTGGCTTGGTGTGGTTGATAGAGTAGCCTAAACAATGAATAATTTCCAAGGCATCATAATATTTTATGAGTATATTACTTATTTATATGTGATAGATAAAACAGGAACTTGTGAAAAATAATAAAATGATTATTAATAATGCTAAAGGACAAATAAGCATTATAGTTTTTGTTGTTATGTCTCATCAAATTGATGCTAGCTCCCAGCGTCCCTATGTATAACAGAATGAAACACTGTCCAATTCTGCATCATCCTCCAAATCATTGCAATGCTGGATCCCATTGTGTCAATCTATCTCATTGAAGAGTTCCTTCTTTTGATCATTTCTAAGCATTTGCTTTTTAATCTTTCTTCTTTTTACTTCCTCTTTTTAATGGACCTTCTACTTTACCAAACATGATAGGATTGATCTCTCCTTAAAACACGTTCAAAGTATGTGAGACAAAGTGTCTTAGATTTGTCCATGCCTTTTGCAGTATATTCTAAATTATTTGCCAACACCATAATTCGAAGACATCAGTTCTCTCTTCCTTATTTATTGTCCATGTTTGGAGTGCATATGAGGTGAGGGGAAATATCACAGCTTGGATCAGGTGCATCATTGTCCTCGAAGTGGCATATTTGCTTTTTAACAATTTAAGAACATCTTTTGAAGTTGTTAAAACCTTCTAATGCAAACTGAGTGAAGATTTGCAAGGCAGATAATCAGTTTTACATCCAACAATTCATATTTATTTTGTTTCATATTGCTCAGTGCAATCTCCACTTCCTTAACTTCCTCCCTGTATTTCCAGTGTCCATTTGTGGTAGTTACATAATCTGATGTCAATTTGGGGATTCAGAGTGAAGGGGTGAAGTCTAGCCTGTCAATCAGGTAGTAGCTTGCTGATCTCATTTGGAGGCACTATGGAGATAGATAGCTTGCTGTAAGCAGGACACAAGCTGACTCCCTGGGAGGCATTCCTGTGGAGAAGATTCATGGAGAGAGGTTGATGGAGTCAGACCTCTGGAGCCAGAGAAGCTACATGGAGACCCCTGACAACACTGAGATGCTTACAATGCCACTGCATTCACAAGATTTCTCACCCACTGACCTGTGACCTTCCTGCATTTGGCATCATTGCATGTGTTTCATGAGTCTGAAGAGAACTTTATAGATTGTTATCGGCAATATGGGCTAATACTGGACTATAGGCTTGATCTAGACTGTGCTGGGATGTTCTTTTAATGCACCATTACTCTGTGTATAAAGCGCTTTCTTATACACATATGAATGTGTCTATGAATTTTTTTCTTTAGTACACGCAGACTAACACACCATTCTCCCTTCTTTCCACACCTTTCTTCACTATGTATTTTTTCGGGGGGGCATAACTGCCCTCTGGTGGGAGTAGGAGGCCCAGCCTTGCTCCTGCTGGATTTGAACCGCCAACCCAGTGGGCCGCAGTCCTGCACTCAACCACTATGCCACTGGGGCTCAGTCCCACTATGTACTTTTAAAATATGTCTCTCGCTGCAGAGTTTCCCAGCACAATATGCCTTTTGGTTTCTTTTTGTTTCATTAAAACAAATCATTTTATTAGGGGTTCATCCAACTTTTATCATGATCAATACATACATCAATTGTATGCAGTCCACATTTGCACATTTGTTGCCATCATCCTTTTCTTGAAACCCAATTCCATGAACTTTCTGTGGATACAAGCAAAGGGAAATTCTCGACAACTTCAAATTTTGTTCCATTTATCACAATGTTGTTCATTGGTCCAGTAGTGAAGACTTTTGCTTTCTGTATGTTGAACTGTAATCCATACTGAAGGCTGCAGCCCTTCATCTTCATCATTAAATGCTTCAGGCCATCCTTTCTTTCAGCAAGCAAGGTTATGTGTCTACGTAGCATAGGTTGATAACAGGCTTTCCTCCAATCTCGATGCCATGTTCTTCTTCATATAGTCCAGTTTCTAGGATTATTGTATTAACATAAATATTCCATATGTACGATGAATGGATAAAACCCTGACACCCAACTTTTTCTAATTTCCACCCAGAGTATCCCTTTATATTCTAATGATTACTTCTTGTTCTATGTCGAAATGCCTAATTCATTGTAGTGCTAATAAACTTTTCAGAGAATAAAGTACAAGGAAACCCAAAAGAGTGAACTAGTAATCTTTACTGCATAGCCCTCCTGTAAAAACATGTTGATGCAAAGTATTATTTTTATCTCTAGTAAGAAGAATGAAATTTATCAGTTTCAAATTGTTGTAGTCCAGGAATTATAGTTATGGAGTAAGAGGGTTCAGAGTTTTATTCACTCTCAGAGTTTTTCTAGAAGATTTTAATCCATGACTCCCTATTACCTACCAATTTCAACTCATAGAGATTGCCTATAACATAGGTCGATAAACTTACTTGGCCTATCACAATGAAAAACCTTTATGCTATACTCGTAATTCAGGATAAAGTGGAGGTAACTGCTTTTGCTGTCCCTCCTGGGTCATTACAGTGATGCCTAGAGGCTGGTATTATTCACTTAAGGAAACGCTGCTCTATCGGGTTTCTGAGGCTGTAAATGTTGAAAGGCAACAAACAGCCTCATATTCCTCCCTTGCAGTGACTGCTGGGTTTAAACAGCTGAATCTGTGCTTAGCAGTCTTTACGATGTAAAGAAACAATTTTTTTTAAATTAATTTTTCGGCTGAGCCCCGGTGGCGTAGTGGTTGTGGGCGGGACTGCGGCCCACTGGGATGGAGGTTCAATTCTAGCCCCACAGGAGCAAAGGCTGGGCCTCCTACTCCCACCACCAGCGGGCAGTGATGCCTGAAAAAAAATTTTTTTTAAATTAATTTTTCATTTAAAGTAAATGCAAATTCAATAAAGAAAATTAGAAAAGAACCGTTGAAAGAGAAAGAAAAAACCTCTTTCATTTCCCAGTCTTAGGACAACCACTAGCTTTCAGCATTTTGGCACTTATTCTTTGAGTTTACACTGTGTGTGCTTCTTTGTTTTCTTCCAAATGGATGCAGAATTACCGATGCATAAGTTCTTAAATGTCACTTTTCAAGTGCAACCTCACCATCCACTACTGTTTCATAAAAAACAAGTTTCACGCCTTTATCCCTTGAGTCTTCTCTGAAATCTAGCCCTCCCCTCAAGATCTCAGCAAGGCAGTGAGTGGAGATGGGAAACCAGGCCACCTAATGAGATTTTAAAAGAATATAATATGACATCTGGTTACCAGAGAGCATCTTAGCATATGAAAATAACCTCAAGGAAATGAGCATTCAAGTTAGGGCCTTTGGAATACAAAGTGCTGAAAGCACCAATAATTGTAATTTAGTGTCCAACCAAGCTAAACAGATTTCTTGTTGTGTACATTAGATTGGTTGTCTACACCAAGAAAGTGGTTTTCCCAGGACTTCAGCACACATTCACAAAGGGCACCCTCAAGTGTATTTAGTCACTCTTCTCTTCTAGGCGCTGATGCTCTCAGTGGCAGGAGGGTATGATAAGTATGGGAAACATTTGTCAGGTAATTAAAACTGCCAGTGGGAGGGACTTCACAACTTTTAAATTGTTCTTTTAAAATTAAAAAAATAAAACCAAACCTGTTAGGGCAAACTAAATAAAAAACGGGCTCTAAACAATGTTAAGTGAGCAAAGCACTTAAAAGTCAGGAAGTTTCAAAACATCGTGTGAACCTGGCTGTTTTCTTATCTAGGTTCTAGCTGCTAAAGAAACACTTCTCAAATTGCCTTGGAAGTCTGGGTAGGCGGAAGGGCTTGTGCAGCTGAAAATTCCGTTGCTTTCAAATGAGCCTACACACAAACAGACTTATGAAGCCAAAATGCTGTTCTGATCAATTTAGTGTGAAAAATCAGAGTATACATTCACACACACACACACACACACACACACACACACACACACACCCCACATGGCCTCTGCTTTATTTCCAGGAAATTCTTTCTGGATTTCCCATTAACTTTTTTTTCCTCAGCATTTCTTCAAGGGAGGAGAAATTAGTTCTGATTAAGCTGTACCTAGATATTTGGTTTAGCAACTTTGGGTTCATATTCCAAAAGAAGAATATTAATGACCTGCATGTGATATGCTTTGTGTCAAGAATATTGGCCGTATGGCATTTGGCGCTTCAGAGGTGCTGTGTTTATCTGTGTTTAGGAAAACAAACCTTCCTGCGGATACATTTCAAACAGGCATTTGTTAGGTGGAACATATGACTTAGTTTGGGAAGGTCTTTACTCCTTTAGTCGCAAAAGTTGGGGGGGGGTTGACTTGTAAACTACTAGAGATTTTAGTCATGCCCAAAATTAAATAGCTTCTGGTTCCATGAGTACAGAGATGAGCTAGAAATGCTTCGTTGGAAGGAGTGATTGTTGAAGACTTACTTAAAGAGTAAGCAGAGCCACACTCTCCGACTCGAGTAAAGTTTTGAGCTCAGGAAAAAGGCATTCATGTGCTTTTAAATCTTTTAATCACCTGAAGAGATGAGAAGCAAACAAGTTGAAATAGAATTGCTCTTTTAACACAATCTTGTGTTTTATATATGGTCGCTTTCTTCTAGAACATGCCTGCTTGGGATTTTGTGTGAATGCTATCTTCTCCCCACTTGTCATTGTTACTTCTCTGCCTAAAGCATAACCCAGAGTATGACTGAGGGTGTCTTTAGTTTAGTGTCCTGGCTTTTTCCTTGACTAACACATCGTTAAATAGCATTCAGATTTGAAGATTAAAGACCTTTTCTAAAACCCTGTGAAATGCAACAAATCTTGCATTTGAGAGAAAAAGAGAGAGAGAAAAATAAACAAATAAGGACATTGAAATCCAATAAAAAAAACTTGCATAAAATTCCTTGAACTAGTGAGAAAATGCTTTGACTAGACTTTAAATCAAATGCTGGGATTCCTCCTTGATAAATTAAATCTTTCATAGTCCTAGGCTTTGGGTCTTCCAAAGTCTGATCATTGCTCAATCGCCCTAACGTGACAGTTCCTCCCTGTTCAAATTTGAGTTACCAAACCTGGATTTGAATCTGGATTATACCATAAGCTGACTGGGTATTTGGGGACAAGCCACTCAACGTCTCTCAACAGCTATTCTTATCTATATAAAAAAGACAATTGCATGTGCTTTATGAGTTTTTAAAAACATAAATGTGATAATTAAGAGCCTAGTATAGTGCCTGTCACATGTAGATGTAGAATACATGTTTCTTCCCTTTATATTTATATTTACTGTTAGGTTTGGCTTAAATTTTATAAGGTCTCAAGATAACGATCAGAGTACTACTTAAAGGTCAGAAAAACAATTCATTTACCTGAAACATAATATGCATCAAATAGTAAAAAATAATTATGTCACTTCTTGATGATTCAGTATATCATAAATAGGAAAATTTAATTAATCTAGATTTACAGGTCTGTATAAGCACCCTAGACTGAAAATATTACCTCATTACAGTTCACTTTGAAATAATCTTGAGTCATTTTTCATTGGGATGTAAGCGTTTAGTACCATCATATTTCCAGTGGGGCTCTAAAACATTTTTGGTGGAAAAAATTTGTCATGAAGATTATTATAATAAAAGTTTTACTTTAGAGCACTGGAATTACTTCAGTCTTTGGTTTGGTTTTATATGATGATTTTATATTTGATTTCTGGTATGACCACACCTCAAGGACCACTAGTAGATTTTTGGTTTTTAGCAGGAAGGCAGAGAGAAAGAGGCAAGTAATTTTATGCATGTGTGATTTGCCTATTGCAAAAATCACCCTTTTCAGTGTACAGTTCTATGAACTTTGACAAATGCTTGCAATTTCCTAACTCTCATCAAAATCATGGTATAGGGCACTTTCGTAACCACTCCTAACTCCTCCCTTTGTAGTTAACCCTCTCCTTTTATCAGCCCCTAGTGACTTGTGACTGCTTTTCTACCTTATTGTTATTGTTAGGTGCCATGGACTCATAGATAGTGACCCCATGCTTAGCAGAAGAAAACCTTGACCATCATCCTCACAATAATGATGGCTTTTCAGTCAATTGTTGCAGTCACTATATCAATCCATCTTGTCTAGAGTCTTCCTCATTTTTACTGACCCTCTACTTGACCAAACTGTGATCTTCTTTTCAGGATACTGATCGTGGTTGATAACAGGTCTGCAGAATGTGAGATGAAGTCTCTCCACCCTCCCTTCTAAGGAACATTCTGGCTATACTCCTTCCAACATTTGAAAGAAAGAGAAAAACCTCTTCACTGCTATCGAGTTGTTTCTGACCCAAAGTGGCACAACAGGATATAGTAGTTCCCAAGACTTTACAGCAGGGGTGCTCACACTTTTTCAGCATGCGGCTACTTATAAAATCATCAAGTTGAAATGATCTACCAACTACAAAAATGCAAAACATATATATTTTATTTATTTACTACATTTATTTATAAATGCATTGAGAATTCTTTGTATGTACAATATATGTTTATGTACCTTGCATAACTGCATGAGTCCATGTTGCACAGCACAACATGATGGACTATGTACATTTTTGTCATTACCAAAGTTTACTTTGATGACCTGTACAGAATGGAATAAACCAGATGCATAATCCAGACAGTAGCTGCTGACAGTCAACCTCAAGCACACTTCCAAATGATCATCAGTCATGGTGGAATGGTACTTGGGCTTAATGATCTTTATGTAGGAAAAGGCAGACTCACATAAATAAGTAGAGCCGAATAATGCAATCAAGGAGGTAGCGCATTTTTCTCATGTTTGGTAGCTTTCCCTCTGCAAGTAAGTTCCAGAACTGTTCATGCACTCTGGACGTCAACTGAATGTTGGCTTGTAGTGTCAAAATCTCCCATTCCATATGAAAGTGGTACTTTTTTGATTCTTACTTGATTGAACTCCCCACTCGTTTTAATACTTTCTTACGTGTAAGAGAAAAAAACCCAAGTTCTAAAAATTAGCATTAACTTAACTTGTTAATTTTGCTGCATTTAACACAGATGTTTGTGCATGCGTCTGACATCTGATTGGCTGCACTGTATATCTATTAAGTGATGGACTGATAATAGGTTTATGTCTATTTTTTAAATGCCATGTGATCTACCCATACTACATTTGTGATCTATTAGTAGCAGATCATGATCCACATATTGAGCATCCCTCCTTTACAGGAATAGCTGCCACCTCTTGCTCTCTGAGCAACCATTTGAGCAGTTGATGGTTTCGAACTAATGACCTTGTAGTTTGCAGCACATTCACTAGATTTGTTGATTTTTCTGGTAGTCTGGGCTATACTCAATATTCTTTACCAATGCCATAATTCAAAGACACAACTCTTCTTTCATCTTCTTTAGTCATTGTACAACATTCACATGCATATGGGGTGATTGGAAATTCCATGGCTTGTGCCAGACACATCTTAGTCCTGAAAGTGTCATATTTGTGTTTCAACACTTTAGAGAAGACCTTGTCTTGAATATCATGCAGATAGCTACCTTAAGCAAACTGCTTTGAGATTGAGCTGGATTATTTTCCTTTATATTTCCTAGCAGTATTTCATTTTACGGATGTATCACAGTTTGTTTATCTACTTATAAGCTGAAGGACATGACAGGGTTTTTAATTAAATAGGCATCTTTTTGGGCTGAGCACCGGTGGCGTAGTGGTTGTGCGCGGGACTGCGGCCCACTGGGACGGAGGTTCAATTCCAGCAGTGGGGCTGGGCCTCCTAGTCCCACCACCGGAGAGCAGTGATGCCAATAAATAAATAAATAAATAAATAAATAGGTATCTTTTTAATGCGTAGAGAAAAAGGGGCTTGCCATGTTATCTTTTAAGAGCAGGTATTAACAGTGAATGGAAAGTAGTATCTGAACAATTTACAATGATCGACTTAGTCTCCCTTTGAAGGCTAAGGAAACCTTGGTGGTGCAGCTGGTTCAATGTTGATCTCTCTGTAGAAAGGACGGCAGTTAGCGTCTAGCAGCTGCTTACCAGGAGAAAGGTGAGGGGGTTTGCCTTTGTAAAAATTGATAGCTTTGGCAACCCTATGGACCCATTGGACTCTGTGTACAGGATCATTATGAGCCCTAATTAATTCAATGGCAGTGGGTTTTGTTGTCACTTTTTAGAGCTTTCTTTGAAGGTAATGGTTATTGCTCTTCTAAAGATCGAATTCCAATTTTGAAAAGCATTCCAAAATGAAATCTATGCTTTCAAGGAGGCTGTCCCTAGGTATGTCTTGGTATTTCAGAAGCTATTCCTGAACAAATGGGGCATGTGGTTTAGAACAGTAGAAAGAATGGGGCATGTGGTTTAGAACAGTAGAAAGAGCCGTTATCATTGCTGCAGTTGGTGTAAGTGAAGAAATGGGAAAGCAGACCCTACCCCCACCACCGGAGAGCAGTGATTCCCCCCCCAAAAAAAATCATATAAGAAATGGGAAAGCAGAGGCAAAAGAGAAGCATCCAGAGCCACTGCTTCCTTGACAACTTCCAATGTCCTAAACCTGGCCACAAGGAATCCTGGTGTTGCTGTGGACTAGGCATCGGGATGCTAACTGCAAGGTTGGTGGTTCAAACCTCTTAGCTGCTCCACGGGGGAAAGGTGAGACTTTTTTCTCCCTTAAAGATTTATAGCCTTGGAATCGCAAAGGGGGTTCTACTTGTTCTCTAGGGTGACTGTTAGCCAGAATCGACTCGGTGGGATGGTGTATACTTACCGTATTCCTCTAACTTTGGAAGAAAATACCTAAATCTGACTCCATTCTACTTTGATCCCATTATTTCATCACCTAGAAACCTATTTTGATGAAATAGCAACAAGTCATTCACCATAGAATGAATACGTCTTGCAAATAGAATAGCCATCTGCTGATTAGGAATTGGTTAAAACTATATAATTTTGTAATGCTAAATACACTTATATAGTCACTCACCATCCCTAACAGATTTAATTGCTAAAGTCACTGGAGCCTTTTCTTTCAGGGGCTTTAGAAGAATTCCTGAAGATGGATAGATAGTATTATTTTATGTATTTGGCCTGAGGCAGAGACAATCTATTCTTTCAATCAGGTCTTTTGGCATTCTTATTGAAATAGAGTCCAATGTAGCTTAAAAGCTTCAAAAGTAGAAGCATAATTTTATTTTCAATAGGGGGGTATAGTTCTCCCCCCCACTCCTAAATAAATAGCTAATTGTTAAAAGGAACAGACTAAAGTGGTTAAAAAAGGGTCTCAGTCTGCAAGACACTTCAAAACCAATTTTGAATTCCCTTCCTTCAAGGTGTGAAAAGTACGTCTGGCAGCAACAGAACGTATAGGCTTTGAACTTCCCCTTTAAAATGAACTGAAGAAAAGTACAGCGATTGGAAAACGGCTCAGAAATTATCATAGCAGGGCGTTCACTATTCAGGAGAGTTGATGAGTCTGTTTGGAGAGAGATTATATTTTGGGGTTTTCATTTTTTCCCTAGGAGACATATTTTTGGTCTTTTTCTGCTTAATTACTCCCCAGGGCTCAACTTCTGGTTTGGCTTTTTTTGTGAGGTTGGCCACCTTTTCATTAGTCTGTGTACTTTCAGGCCAGCTTACCCAATTTAAAACTCTTGGTCCCAGAACCCAGACATCAAATGATCAGATAGTCTGTTTTCCTTCGTGTGTACTTTTCAACATTTGACTTTTAAAAAGGAAAAAACAAACCTGATCCAAAGAACCTGATATTTCTTTGTTTTATTTTTAAAAATTTATTATTGTAAAAGAAGCCAGGCTTCAACTGACTCCAGAAATAGAACAAGACTCGTGTACAGGAACAGGGACCTGGGGAACAGCTTCTCATCCTTTTTAGAGGAAACCCAGGAACCAAGAGAATTAGAAACCACATGTTTACTTCACAATTTGAACAAGATGTTTTCACACAGCCCCTCCCCCACACCTATTTAATTAGTTTTCATTTGGCCATTTTTGGCTGTAACTGGACCTAGTTCCTTGCCTGCTGATAATAAAATATTGTGTTAAGACGTCATTTTGAAGTGGCTCATATCAAGGCACGCTGAAGCTCTATTTTAAGATCCTTCTTCTGAGAATATTTTCACTGGTAGTTTGCTGAGAGTGTAGTATAATTTCCAGTGTTGCTCTCCAAATATTTTAGAATTTTAAATTACAGAGGCGAACACACAAAGCATCCCTCCTATCTGCATTGTCTCATAATCACTCGGCATCTTTCACAAATGGGAAAATCACTGCACAACAAGGCAAGGATTTTGTAAACAAGGCTAGGATTCTGAGACGTTAGCTGTTTTCTGAAGAGATGGAAGACATTTAAGAAAGAAAGACGGATATATTTGGTGTCAATTAATGCACTAAAACTTTCCTAGTCCTGTCAGTAAGACAAGTTCTGGTTTATCATCTAGAAAATAAGGATGACGTTTACCTCATTGGAATGTGATGGGGATGAATTAAAGATGTCTGCCACGGGCTTTTGCATTTGAGGATTAAAGTGTATGTTGGCTTTTCCTGTGATCAAATGGGCTTGTTTCATAGTTTGATGGG
This sequence comes from Nesogale talazaci, assembly GCA_004026705.1. Taxonomy (NCBI): domain Eukaryota; kingdom Metazoa; phylum Chordata; class Mammalia; order Afrosoricida; family Tenrecidae; genus Nesogale; species Nesogale talazaci. Next base: position 58,583 of record PVJH01004203.1, read on the forward strand.
TTAGATAAATGCAACGCCGTAGGAATGTGGAGAGAGGAGTGGAAAGGAGAGAAATGGCTTGAGACCAGTTTTTGGTAGGATCTTTGATGAGCACCTAAGGTACTAGAGGAGTCAAAATGTGTCCGTGTACAGGAACCATGATGATGGCTACCATCATGTTCTGCGTCTTAACCACAACACATCTCAATGCCGACACGTGGGGTGCATTTATTTCCTTTGGGGCTTTCTGGGTCCTACACCTTTGTGACCCCTTTGGCTCCAGGGGCAGCTTTTCATCCTTCTGGCCACAGAAACACACTTTATCATCGTAACAAGGGGTGTTCTGGATCCAGTGAATGAGCTTACTCTGGAAAAAAAAAAAGTTCATGAGAGACTAAATGTAAGTCAGAAAGTTGGTTAATGAGTTTACTATCATGGCCCCTAAGCTGATAAATGGGGCCCCTAAGCTGTCTGATAGGTACCCTACTTGCTAATGTAATCTACCACTCAGAAGATTCCTGAACAGGGAATCACAGCAAAGGAAAGACAAAATTGGACTTTTAGGATATTTTCATCAAGCTCTGAGCTTCTAAATACTTCATGTGCCTCCCTTGTGGTACAGTTCTGTCTAAACAGCTAAAAATTGCTGCTGAGGACAGATCCTTTTCTCCTGATTATGTTGGAAAAGCTCTGAGAAATTCTTATTCTATAAGTTTCTCTTTTTTTCTGAATTGCATATTGATTCGACAACTTTTAATTCACATGTTTCTCACTCTATCATACCTTAACAAGATATAATCTTATGAAATAATTTCCATTGAATATATATGTTCTTTTTATTGTATTAAGAAAAACTTGTTATAGTAGTCAAACTCCCTTGAAACACACAGGGAGCTAGACTCTTTCTGATCTGGACTCAGGGTATTGGCATGGAAAACCATGTCAGAAATTGCTGGATCGAACCCCCTCATTTAATAAATAGAGAAACAAAGGCTTAGAAAGCAAAGGGAAGGGCTGAGCCCCGGTGTTGTAGTGGTTGAGTGCAGGACTGCGGCCCATGGGCTTGGCAGTTCAAATCCAGCAGCAGCTCTCCAGGAGCAAGGCTGGGTAGCTCCCACTACCACCAGAGGGCAGTGATGCCCCTTCCCTCCAAAAAGAAAGCAAAGGGAAATCAAAACAGTTAGTTAAAGCCTTAGCTATAACACCCTTTCATTACTCAATATGCCATGCAATTTTACCTTTTTCCTAATTCATGACATTCTACCCAAGATCCAATTTAATTTTGCATCTACCTAAACATTGGTCTAATTCACATATTATTTTTTTCTTACCTAGCTGTTCAAATACAACCAGAAAATGACATTTTTAAAAAGTTGTATTCTCTCCATAGAAATATTCAGTTTGAAACCACCAGCCACTCTGCAGAGGAAAGACAAAGCTTTGTACCCCTGAAAAGAGGGATAGTCTTGGAAACCCGCAGGGGCAGTTCTATCCTGACCCTGAGGGTTACCATGAATCAGAATTGACTGCTATCAGGAGTTTGGTTTGGGTTTGGCGTCTGCATTTGGACCATTCATTTTTTGGACTAACAGTTTCAGTTTTCTGCATTCTCCTTTGCTCCAGGTGGGAAAAGACCAAAAGTTGTTTCTTAGATGGGCATTCACCCAGATTTTAAAGACCCCACAAGAATGGGATATAGAACATCATATTTATGAACTATGTTGACTTAAAAGTCTTTCAAAACTGTGAAGCTTAGCATTCAAGTCCAGCAGTTCAAATCTGATGTCTAAATAAGTTTTCTTCATTTTTATTTTTATTTCATTTTTGTTTTTGTTTGTGGGCATCACTGCCCCCTGGTGGGAGTAGGAGACCCAGCCTAGCTCCTGGAGAGCTGCTGCTGGATTTGAACCGCAACCCTGTGGGCCGCAGTCCTGCACATAACCACTACGCCACCGGGGCTCAGCCCCTAAATAAGTTTTAAATCTGTGTCCCTTATGTGTTCTGTGATATATATATATATGCACACATATGTATTTATACATGTAGCATTTATAGATTTGTATGTAGAAATATCCATAACACACATATATAGATGTATTCTATATGACTTCTTTCATATGTTTAGTATATATTATATTCATATATTTTTCTTTGATACTTCTCTTATTGCAGGATTGTGTGTGATAATATCTAATGCGGTTATTCTTTCTTCTTGAATACCTTTCCATGTCTTTCTTTGCCTTGGTCACCTAGTGATAATTTTGCATGACCTTTCAAGTCATCGTAATTAACACTCTTGTACTATGTAGTATGTGATTTTTTCCTCCTTCACCTTCCCATAACTGGTAACCATCAATGAGTATTTCTTTCTGTGTGATAATGTATTCTTGACTTTTTAAAATAGAGGTTTATAATAGTATTTATCCTTTTGTTGATTGACTTCTTTCACTCAGCACAATATCTTCCAGACTATAAACATCTTTTGATAAATTCACTGATTAAACCTTCACAACTAAAAAGAGTGAATCAAGCTAATTGAACTGAAATAAATCGTAGATGGTTTACCCTCGCTGTGAGATTTGATATCCCATTGTTCCACAAGTAGTCCTTAATTGAAAACCACTTCAAACTACTATTTTGAAGCCCCATGATTCCCCATCTTGGTGTCATGACCAGTCAACTAGCTACTAAAGCCCACACACTGGAAGACATCCTTCCTACTTTTTCCTCCTCAAACTTCACCCCTTGTATACCATCCATGAACAAGTCTACATGTATTTCTCTCCAAATCTGTTTCCTTATTACTAATTCAACTTCCACAACAGTAGTCTAAATTAACATGTCTAACTGAACTACTCAATAAACTTACTATTCTACTTATTGCAACGCTTGTCCCACTCTAACATGTTCTCCAGACTATAACCAGAATCATATTTTGAGAAAGTTTTAAGATCCTGCTGTCCAATACACTCTATCACCCACTTTAAAATGCTTCATTTTACCCCTAATACTCTTACAATTAAGACAGCCTTCCTTAAGTGGCACAAAGGGTAACAGTTCAGCTACTAGCCAATAGATTGACAGTTCAAATTCTCTCAGAGCATCCTGGGAAGAGATGCACCATAATCAGCTTCAAAAAAGTCTCAGCAGGGCTGAGCCCCGGTGGCGTAGTGGTTGTGCGTGGGACTGCAGCCCACTGGGATGGAGGTTCAATTCTAGCTCCACGGAGCAAAGGCTGGGCCTCCTACTCCCACCACCTGAGGGCAGTGATGCCCCACCCCCCCAAAAAAAACAACAACAAAAAAGTCTCAGCATAGAAAGCCCAATGAAAAAGTTCTACTCTGCACCCAGAGGTCTCCATGAGTGCAATCAACTCCGTGACAACTAACAACAGTTCTACCCATAAGACTCTGTGTTCTTGCCTTGCCTACCTTACCACTCTCACTTTTGCTTCCCATTTTCTAACGTAATGAACTCCTGTCAGTTATTAGAGTAAGTCAATCTGTGACCCACAATCTGTTCATATGGCCTGGATGACTTTTGGTGGTGGTGGTGGTGGGTGTCTGGGAAGACTTTGTGAAGTTAGCACTTGACACAGATCTTGGAATATAACCTGGATTCTACACAAAATGATGATCTATGTTAAGATTATGATATGGAAACAAACTTCTAATTGATTTGGGAGGTTTGTTCAAACCATTCACTTTAATCTGGAAGAAGCTAATGCTATTATTCAATTTGATTAATCACTTTAAGGTAGCTTATCCTATTAACCATTGCCCTTTCCTCGATATTGAACTAATTATTCTATACCAATACATTGTTTTCACTGTTAAAATTGAATATATAGTGAGGTTGAAAATTATTATTTTTTGTGTGGCTTCACTGCCCTGGTGGGGGCCCAGCCTTGCTCCTGGAGAGTTGCTTCTGGGTTTGAACCATCAACCCTGTGGGCTGCAGTCCCGCACACAACCACTATGCCACCAGGGCTCAGCCAAAATTATTAATATAAAATATCGAGACTAATACATAATAAGAATCAAGATTTTGCCCAACAGGTTTATAATAGCATCCAGCCAATTAAACATGGACCAAATACAGTATGAAATATTCCCTACTTGTGAGAAGTGATTGCATGCTATTTGTTGTTGACCTGAGGAAGGAATTCTGTGTAAATTGGCACTTGCAGAAAAATATTTCTTTGTTATGGCTACAGGGGTTCTCTGTAGTGTCCTTCAAATAGTAATTTTCAGAGCAATTGGTTTTGGTTTCAGAAACTTAAAACAACTCCCAAAGTATCTGACACACTCATATTGTTTTCATCACTACTTACACACGCAAAACAGTCCAGAGTCAAATGTTTGATTGAATTATATAAATTTTAGGGAACAGATTTGACATTCAATTATTTTCCCCCTTAGGTTAATAATGAAATGTGTTTGTATTGCTTAAAGTCACACACCAATAAAGAAAAAAAAGTGTGTGTGTGTGTGTGTGTGTATGTGTGTGTTGAGGTTGGGTAGGCACAAGACTAAGGGGGACAGGCAAAAAGTCAGCACAGCATTTCAAAACTTCTGTAGATAATCTATTGTCTGAATAACTCACCTTGAGAATTAGCTATATTCAATGAAATGTTAGCTTAATGCAATATGTTAGAATTAGGGTTATCCACAAAAAAGACAGAGTTCATTGAAAGGGGAGGATTGCTTAAGATAAGAAAATATTATGAGAGCTGGGTGAAAATTCGAGGCTGCTTCTGTTTCCATGTAGAAATCAATTGAGGCCACCTAGTCCTCCCTATTTCTGGGTCACCAACCTACTATCATTACTTTCACCACCACTACCACCTCCACAGTCTCCTGTTATGATATAGGTTGACAGAAACAAGTGAGAGAAAGTCTAAGATGGTGGTGTAAGTGATGCCACACACACAAGAAAATAAACAAATAATAAAAAAGAAGGTGGTGTAGTTAAGTTTTTTGCTGATAAAGTAACTATGGAGTAAATGACAGTGAGTCTTCTGTGGGACCAGTACAAAAGAAGCAGAAGTTTAAGGATGGAAAGACATGTTTTCTAGGACCTTAGTGGAGACAGGAATACATTTCTTATAGTCCTCTCACCCTGAGGCTCTTGAGTTTGTCAAAAATTCAAGTGGTTAAGGAAACAGAGAGGAATGAGATGTGATTTCTGTTCATAAAGTGTTTCTAGTTCAGTAGCAAGAAAGGTGTGACAGTTAAATAATCTGTCAACTTGCAAAGGGGTGGATTCTAGCCTGCCCATCACACTGCAGCTTGCTGGCATCATTTGGAGGCTTGAAGGAGATAAATAGCTCTCCAGAGGCTAGGTACACACTCTCAGTGAGACATTCCTGTTGACAAGCCACATGGCGTTACACTGATGGCAGCCAGAGCTTTGGAGCTGAAGGAGCCATGTGGAGACCCAAGCCAGCACTGAGAGACTACCAACATCACTGGATCCACAAGACTTTCCACCCACTGGCCTGTGATCTTCTCGCAGATGATGTCATTGCATGTGTTCCATGAGTCAGATGAGGAATTTACAGACTGGTATTGTCCATCTGAGCTAAGATCAGACTTATGGACTTGATCTGAACTGAGCAACTATATAGTTGCTCTTTGATATAAAGCTCCTTCTTATACACATAGGAGTATCTCTCAATTTATTTCTCCAGTCAACCTGGACTTACTACTGGTGGTCTCCTTCTGAAAATTAGCCAATGGGAACCCTAAACTACAACTGCATAATGTCCAATACAGTATCCCATATGCTGGAAGGCACTCAGAGCACACAGTGGCCATGACAATGGACTCAAGTACGACAACCGTCTGTTGTACCTGGTATCTCCCTGAGTGGAGCTGACTTGATGGGCACCTAGGATGATAGTCAAGTCTGTTGGGAAGCAGGCAAGTGAATATGAATAGACGGTGCCCAAATAGGGGACAAAAGTGAGTTCAGATTCTGTGGTGGATCAGAAGAGCAGAGAATTTTTTCAAGGCAGAGGTTACCTATGAGAAAGTCATTGGCTAGTGGTAATGGGAACTATTTGCCTTGTGTGAAATTGTAGGGAAGTTAAGGGAAAACGCTGATGGACAAGAACAGATGAGCTTAGATTAGGTGACAGGAAAAAATGAGGAACAGTGGTATATTTTTGTATGATTTATTCATAGAAAGATATCAGAAGGAAACAGGAAAGTCTTTAGGGTTCTACCAAAGTCATTGCTGACAGAAAAGGAAATTGAGAATCCGGAAGCCTGGCCTAGAAAATATGATCAACCTTCTGAGAAGAGATGAAGACCTTCAACCAACACAAAGGGTCATGCTGCCCCCAGACCTGGGGACCTAGTCGTGGGATGTCAGCAGAAGGTCTGCTCTGGGACGGTTCTGAAGTGTGTTTCTCTTTAGTCCCAAAGTACTCGGGAGCTTTTTGGCTTGTTTAGACTCTTAAAAAAAAAAGGAAAGGATAAAGGTGATCTCCATGACAAAATGGTGCATGTGTTCTTGAAAACGCTGCAGCAAGCCGTCAAGATGATTTAGCAGATATAAAAAATATCTGATAAATTCCTTCAAGCAAGTATCAGGGGAGAGGTACCTTTGCCTTTCCAGCCTTATGTTACAGATGCTCTGAGTGGTGAGCTTTCAAAGAAACTTTTGGAGTATCTAATATTTCTGAGAAAAGTATTCTGGTTCCCATTTTACAGCAACACAGAGGCAGCCTTAGCAACTAATGGATTTTACATGTGGAAAAGGAGAAAAGACAAAATATTTGGTCAATGACTGAAATGTTTCCACATCATCCAGCCATCAGATCACCTATGAGACACTTCAGTGTTAGGACTGTAGAAATTAAATAAAGTAAATGATTAATTCAATCTCTAACAACTTTTGGACACTTGTCAATATCCTGCTTAATAAGCTTACACCGGGGACAATGGAGAGTTGAGTTAGGTGGCTCAGCAACAGAGGATTGTCACTGGAACCACTGTCAGAGAAAGATGGACTTTAACTTGAGGAAGAGTGGCACAAAGGCAATCAGCATTTTTGTTCTTTCCTAAAGGGTCTACATTGATTTCCTCTTCTGAGCATCCAAAGGGGAGTTAGAATGCCCTTGAAGGCCCCTTTTTATTGCCTTTGCTATCTTCGCTGTGTGCTGCTTTCCTGTTCTAGTTGTCTGGGGAATGAAGACTGCAAGAGAACAAACATGGAGTCCAAGTGATGTCTCAAGATGACTCTATATTGATATCTTATATATGGATATGAGTTAAGGGACAAACTGCATTGACACAATGTATAGGCAATTTTCAGAAACCATAGGTTGTTGATGATTCAGAATTGATTTGATGGACGTGGGTTTTAACCTGTGCCTGACTTGAGCTCAAAACCAAGTTGCTAAATAAGCTACACCTGGTAACTGATTTTAAAACAGGCTTACCAACCAGTTTAAATCACCTCAACATTTTATTACAAGAATGTCATGCCTGGGGTAGTTTTGCTGTTACCATAGAACTCAGGGCATTCTCCATCCTGAGGTGGCTAGACCTGTGTCAATCCTATTGCATTTGTTCTTTTTCTTCTCTTCCTTTCCTTTGTTTTTCTTCCTTCTTCTTGTGCTTGCTGTAGGAAGATTACATATGGATTCTTAATAAATATGAATGTTTTTCATATACTGAGCTTGTTAAAAGTTGTATGAGGGGTACCCCCAAAAAATAAGAAATTTTTTTTCAAAGTCACGTATTTAAATTTTTTACAAAACAACCTACCATCTTCAAAGTACTCTCTAGTACACTTCATATCTTTGCCAAATTTGTGACTCCGTTCTTGGAAATGTTTTTCAATTCATCTGTTTGAATGGCTGACAGTACTTCGCTTGTTTTTTACTCCACCTCTTCTACATCATCAAACCACTGTCCTTTCATGTCCTTCTTCATTTGCAGAAACAAAAAGGAGTTGCATGGAATGAGGTCAGGTGAGGCAGGTGCCTGGGGCACGAGAGGCATGCTGAGGTTTTTCCCAAATCTTGTGCACTGAGATGGGTGTGTGAGCAAGGCCATTGGTGTGGTAGCAAAGCCAGTCCCCTTTCTGCCACAAATCAGGCCTTTTTTGGTCACATACTGTTATGCGATCTTTTCAGAACCTCTAAATAGAAAGCTTGATTAACATCCTGACCAGGTGGAACAAACTCCAAATGTCCTATAAGTCAACATTTTCATAAATTTGGGAAGTGGACAGATGTCTAGAATGAGGTTTATTATCAATCTACATTTCGCCATTTTTGAAATGAGAAAACCAATGGTACATTTGAGTATTTTCCAGAGCTCTGTCTTTGTAAGTCTGTTCAACATCACAACAATTTCTGGTGGCATTTTTCTTGAGTGGGAGACAAAATCTCACCGCCACACACTGTTCTTTTAGATCAACCATTACCAAAAACATGAGGTTTGAGTGAAAATGTTTTGGCAAAAAAATTCACTGTGACCAGAGAGGACCTTCTCAGGTGATGCCACTGTATACCCTAACTCCTTGCCACCTGCTCCATGCTCGCCTAGTGGGAAAAATGTATTCTATGAAAATTCTGCTTAGCAGGGATTTTTCTTTTTTTATTGGGGTACCCCCCGAGAATACATTATATTATTTAATCATCATAAAATATCAATGAAATAGATCTTATTTTCATCCATCATTTAGCAGAAGAAGAAACTGAGATTTTGTGAACTAAATTAATTTACTGTATTTTTCATCCTTTATAGAGAATTCACACAAATAATCTCCATATCCAGAAGCTTAAGCCAAGGCCTAGATGGTATCTATCTTAGTTTATGTGGGTCATGGGGTCTCCAGTTCAACTATTCAACTCTGTTGCTGTACGAAGGCAGCCACAGATACTGTGTCAATGAATGAACATGACTCTGTTGCAATAAAAGTTCATTGATGGGACACTGAAATTTGACAACCACATAACTTATTTTATTCTTCCTTTGATATATTTTCTCAAGCATTTGGAAAGGTAACAGCATTCTTAGATCAAGGACTGTAAAAAAACAGGTGGTGGACCATACTTGGTCCATAGGCTGTTTATAGACCCTTGGCTTTGAATCTAACCATTGAGTTCTTGTTGATGGTAGGTGAAAACTATGAGCCAGCTGTAGCTTTGCTAGGCTCTGTCCAGCTTAACTGTCCCTGCTTTCTACGTCCCCAAATGAAAGTGTAGCCATCCTGTGGGGCGTGCTGTTCTCCTGGTGGAAGACAGGAGCAAGTGTGCCAGAGGCAAATGACTCAAGCTTAGTGAAGCTTTTGCTCGTATGTGGTGTATGTCAGGTTCACTCCTATTCCATTTGCTAAAGCAGGTTACACAGGAAAACCCAAACTCAAGGAGATGAGAAAATATAATCTGCCTTTAGGGAATTTTTGTTCAAGGAGAGGAGGAACCACATAAAGTAGTGGAAAGTAATACAATTTACTGCATTTATCTAAGATTGTATGATGGGGCTTGAAGTTCAGGTTTTTTGATTCAATGTCTGTGCTCATAACCATGAGGTAATGCTAATCACCTCTGTTAGGACTTGCATGTCCCAGACTGTGCTCTCCGCAGTGTTTGCTCTCGTTATAGAAGGACTTCCTCCCTTACCATGGCTTCTGCCTTTCCTAGCCAGTGTGCATTTCCCCCATGTTCCTCAGACCACAAAAGCACCTACCCACCCTCAGGCCTCATAGGTTAAAATTTCCTTTCTCACTCTCTGTGTCTCTCTCAGGAAACCTGCTTGTTTCATTAAGAAAGGGCTAGTTTCCTGGAAGAGGACACCAGGAATAAACCCTAAATGTTCCCTCGACCTCCTGCTACTACTCCCGTTCCAGGAAATAATAGCTTATGTTTATATAGGCTTTATCATTCTACTTGGCTCACATTAACCATATAGAGATCAGACAAGATTCTTAACAGTTTTACAGATAAAGAAACTGAGTCTGAGAGTAAGGTAAAGATTTTGTTGATAATCATAGTTATTTATTGGGTGAGTTATTTTTCTAGTTAGTGGTAGAACCAGGACTCAAACCCAGGGCTCTTTCCACCCTCCAAGGAACACACCCTGCCTTTGATGTTTCCTGGTTTCCTCCCTTTAAAGCATTCCTATTACTGCTATGAGGCAGGATTAGAGTCCTTCCTCTCCTGGGACTTCAAGAACCTTAAAAGGACTGGCAGAAGTGAGATTTAACGCTTTGCTGCCCACTGGGTGAGGATTAGAATAGCCGTTATTTAAAGATCGTGGTCAGTTGAAAGTGGGATATGATGATTGCTAGAGCAGTTCAGTCTTAGACTACCCCAGTCTAGAGCAGTAGTTCTCAACCTATGGGTCACGACCTCTTTGGGGAATCGAAAGACCTGTTCACTGGGGTTGCCCGATTCATAAGAGTAGCAAAATGACAGTTATGAAGTAGCAACAAAAGTAAGTTTATGGTTGGGGGTCACCCCAACTTGAGGACCTGTAGTAAAGGGCCGTTACATTAGGAAGACAGACCACTGATCAAGAGCCACCTTATCCTTCCAGACATGATTCCACGTCAGCTCTTATGTGAAATTCTTTCCATTCTTCTCCGAGAGAAATGAGTCATATCTGACCCCCTTTGTCCCCCCAACAGTTTTTTTCATAATATTATTGGAGACTGATACAATTCTCATCACAGTCCATCCATGCATCCATTGTGTCAAGCACATATCTACATTTGTTGTCATCATCATTCTCAAAACATTTGCTGTCAACTTGAGCCCTTGGTATGAGCTCCTTATTTTCCTCTCCCTTCCCCACCCTCCCTCCCTGAAGAACCCTTGATAATTTATAAATTACTATTTTTTTCATGTCTCACATTGACCGATGTCTCCCTTCACCACCTTTTCTGTTGTCCATCCCCCCTGGGAGGGGATGATAGGTAGATCATTGTGATCAGTTCCCCTTTCTCCCCCAAAAGTATTATTGACATATAATTTATGTACCATACAATTGAATAGTTCAATCATTCAATCCTATAAAGGGGACATTGTACAATCACCACCACATCCTATGGGCTCACTTTTGTATTCCCTGCCACAGTTATACTGAATTCCAGGAGAATAGACACACTGCCTATCTTCTTTGCTAGTATATCCTTATGCTTGTTGAGTGTCAAATACAAGGCCTAGCCCATGGTAGATTCCTAAGGAATGTCCAGAGATAATATATAAGCACTGGCTTGTTTTCCATTTGGCTCCACCTTCTAGAGAGAGAAGCCAGTGAGTATTATGTAATGCAGTTGTAATACAACAAAGTAAAAACAAACTTTTGCCACCCCAGGGTTCTTAGAATGCAATTAACTAACAAAGTTCAGTGGGCAGTTGGGAAGTTGGCACCATCTTTACCTGAGTGACCTTAACTCCAAGCAAGTGGCAAAAGAATTGGAATGGCTGAAGGTCTTGACTTCAGTTCCAGGTGTCCCAATCCCCTGTCTTTCTTTCATGAGACTACACAGTCCTTTGAGACCAGCAGGAGAGCCAATTAGTAAGAGTTGGGAGCAGAGTAGATAGGAAGAAGAGCACCACTCCAATTCACTCTGTTTCCTTATTTCAGGTTCAGAGTCCAATCCTCTGAGCAAGATACTGTGTCAAACACAGAAAATCTACACCACAGCATTGCAAAGGGGAAAGAGGAGAGCTCCTTTTATCTGGCTGCTTTGGATGTTCTCACTCCACAAGCACTTGAACTCTGAAGCAAAGCTCAGCATGCTGGGAGAAAGTTCAAATCATTCTGATTTGCAACTTTCCTGGACAATAGAAAATGCCTTGCTTGCCCTTGAAAATGTTTCCCACATGAACTCCAGGTACATTATGTGTACCTTTTTGGCCTGCTGAGTAGAATCTATTCAACCTCTTCTTTATCACACAGTTACCAACAGCTTTGTGTCTTCTAGTGGCCCCTCAATGGAATTCAATTCAAATCATGTTGCTCGAGGCATGGCTAAACTTAGAGGAGAACGACTTATATCCAATATGGTCAGAAGCGCATCTTACAAACGGAAGATATGACTAAATGCCACTTTAAATAAACAGCCCCTCTCTTGCGCGAAAATACCCACATCTACTCCCTCCACCCTCAGTGCACTCCACTCTCTCTGCATTTTGTCATCCTGGGCAGACAGAGACATTCTAGCCAAGATGCATGATTTAGCAGATGTTTTGCAAAAGGTTCCATTCTTCTGGCCATCAGCACATGTGGAGCTATCAGGAGCCCTGTAAAGCTTTTACAAGCCTTATAAGTCATAGTTTATTGAGCCTGGGATGGAATTTAATATATCATCACGATTCTGGAAGTTCTCTCCTTTTTCTCTGATATAGTCTATAGTTTTATGTGACTTTAAACCAAAGAGGTTGGGTTTAGAAATGAACCAGCAAAACTCCCCACTGGTGACCCCATGTCATCACCTTCTAGGCCTCGCTTCTTGTTTGCTGCATGATGACAACACTCTCAGGCCCCCTTTTGGCAGCGCCCCCAGGACTATTGGTATCAGCAAGTGGAATCAACAGTTTAACTCACTCTCAGTCCATTGCATTTTCCTTTGGAGAAAATGTTTCCCCAAGTTCCTTAATGACCCCAACGTCTTAGAAAATTATCCAGCCATTCCATTTTACCAAGATATCATATGCTGTTATGAAGATCCAATCATGCCAGAAAACGTTTTGAGTGTCCCGGATCTTATGGCATTCAGCAAAGCTGGACTAAAAGAGACATTCAAAGATTTATACAAAACCTAGTGTTCCAGACAACTGGCAGCCCTGTACATGTTATCTGTTGGGGTTTCTTTCAGGGGGCAAATTTGACGTATATATGAGTGGATGCATTTGAAGTACTGTGGGGAAAAATGGATTAAAAAGAGCTGCTACAACTTGTTGAGCTTATGCTACGCCTCAGCAACTCTGTGAGGTAGATGTTGTTATTGTTGAGCTATTGTTCAATCAGCTCTGACTCTTGGTGACCCCACACGCAACACATGGAAACACTCTCAGATCCTACGCCATCTTCATGATCAAGTCATGATCAAGTCCAACATCATAGCCAGTGCCTCGTTTTGTGGCACCTCTTTATCAGATAAAATACTGTTGTGATTCAAAGGATTTGGGTGGTTAATTTTCAGAAGTAGACCATCAGGCCACTTGCTTTGACTCACTGTGGGAGCTCCAGTGAAATTAGCCCACCGTGGTGCCTTTGTTTGTGTTTGGAATACTGGTGGCATAGCTTCTAACATTATAGCAACATGCAACCCACCTTGGAAGGAGAAACTCTCTGATGAATGATGGCTGAGCTATGAGGTATGCGTATTCTATTTTGCCCCCATTTTATAGATGTGGAAACTGTGACTCAGAAAGGTAAAATGTCAGACATGTGCTCACCTAAGTTTTTAGACTAGTGCTTGGGATTCTTGGTTTTTGTTTGTTTGTTTCTTGAAAACTACACCTCTACTTTCCATTTAAGCTTTCAGAAGGACTGCAGCTTTGATTGTGGTCTGCCATTATCTAGGAAAGGGTGAGGCATTGAAGCTAGACATGTATGGATTCAAATTCCTTTAGTCATGGATGCTTTTCCATTTCTTCACATCAATATCCTTTACTTTTGAATTTTTTATTGGGAAAGGAATACAGGTTTACAGAGCCGATCATTAGTTTCCATTCAACAACTCATATATTTTCCCCCTCAATATCACATCACTTATCCCACTTCCTCCCAGTGTGTTCTGTCTCCATTCCTCCTCCTTTTTTGCTTTTTGTTGTTGTTTAAATAAACAAGTTCTGAGCTAAATCCTTGAGTAAATGTTTCCCTTTTGATCTCAAATGGTTGATTGTTCTAAAGTGTGCATACCTCCTTAGTGTTATTTTCCCGCAGATAGACCTGTCTATTGTTTGGCTGAAAATTGAACCACAAAGGAGAATTCAGTTTCAGACTTGAAAGTGTGGCTTAGGGCCATAATCTCTGGGTCCACCAGTTTCTATCCAAAAAATAAGCCTGGTGTCATTTGTGATTCTGAGTTGTGTTCTACATTTCTCTCCCACTCAATCCAAGACCTTCTAATGTGATCTGTTTCAGAGCAGTTGGTCAGGTTAGCAGGGCATCATCCAGTGCTTCTGATCTCAGGATCCAGGACACTGATGTTTAAATTGTCCAATAGGCCATCGGACAGGATCTGTCACTACTCATCAGAGTAGGAAGTCCCCTGATTCCTAGCACAGGGACGCACCCAAGTTAACACATGCCTACCTCCTAGATAGTGACTTTCTCTCCCTTCCCCTCCTGCTTCAGGTAATCAACAAATAATTTTTTCTTTTAGTGTGAAAACTCTTTGACTTTTTTTTTTTACTCTTTGACTTTTTATATTAGTGGTCTCCTCCAATATTTGTTCTTTTGTGATGTCCTCATGCCATTCACCATAATGTCCTCCAGGTTCATCCATGTTCTGAAGTGTTTCATAGATTTATTATTATTCTCTAATGTTGAATATTACTCCATTGGGGGTCTGCTTCATACTTTGTTTATTCACTTTTCCATTAGGTTGTTTCCATGTTTTTTCTCTTAAATAGTGCTGAAATGATTATAAAACAAAACAAAACTTATTGCTATCAAGTCATTTCTGACTCATAGACAGAGACCTTATAGGGCAGGATAGAACTTCCTCTCTGGATTTTTGAGACTGTAACTCTTTCTGGAGTAGAAAGCCTCATCTTTCTTTCTTGGAGCTGTTGGTGGTTTTGAACTGCTAATCTTGTGATTCTTAGCCCAAGGCATAGCCCACTACAACACCAGAGCAACGAACATGGGTCTGTATGTGTTTTTTTCATGTCATGGCTCTTTTTCCTAGGATGGGGTGAGAATGTCAGCTCATATCACACAGCTCACAAAAGTGAAGCCATTTAAGTCAATACATTAGAGGCGAGTTCATGAACTGTTTGATCAGTGTGACTTGTCAATGACGTTATAAATATCACAGTGACTCTGGCCCAAAAGAAGGTTCCCACCCCTGCTAGGAAAAAGCTTCTTAAACTGTGGTTTGTGACCTTATATGGAGTCAAGTAACTGAAAAAGACTTCTGAAACTTTAACATTCAAAAATGAATTCAAAAGCAAGCACATAATGAATCCAAAATACTTTACTTGTACAATAACCATCGGTTCATTCTAGAATTCTCTAACCAGCAATTTTTGAGTCTCATGTGCAAAACTGTGTGCTAGATATTCTGGACAGGTACAGATATAAGTATGAGACACAGACAATGTCTGTGAGGACTTCTAGTTTAGAGATAAGTGTAATTCATAAGAATAATGTGTTGTATGTGGGTGAGATCCTATTCCAAGCATTTTATAGGAATCTTTCTAATTGAAATCTGTCAACAGTTCTAGGAGATAAATATTATAAATCCCATTTTCAAGATAGGGAAACAGTTCTAGGGACATGTAATGACTGATTCATAGTTACCTAATTGCTAAGTGGTGTTGCTGGAATTTAAGGCAAGATCTGGTTGCCAAGCTCAGAGCTTGTTGCCACACTGCACTGCTTCTGTACCTAATAATAGATATAAAATAAGTGGAAGGTGCCTTGAGAGAGGACAAAAGTGCTATTAAAGTTAAAGAGAGGGACAACATACTTGTCTAGATCTTTAGGGCACCCTTGCATTTCGGGACTGGGAACACAGGTTTGGCAACAGTTTTATTTCATCTGTATTCTCCATCTTGCCTGGTGTCTTGATCACAAGTATTCCAAGGATGTGGGTAGAGCTTAATACAATAACTGACTGCAGTTGGAATTTTTCCCACATAAGGCAATACATACTCCTCAATTGCAACTTTCTGAACAGCTCTACCTGGGATTCCTCTTGTAGGTGGCTGTGTTAGTCTAGGTAGACTAACGAAACAAATCCCAGGAGACTCATTTATGTATAAGGAAGAGTTTTATATAAAGAGCAATTGTACTTTAAGAAAACATCCTAGCTCAGTCCAGATCAATTCCATAAGTCCACTTCCAATCTATAAAGTCTTTCTTAGACTCATGAAACACATGCGATGATGCCAAATTCAGAAAGATCACAGGCCAGTGGGTGGGAAGTCTTGTGGATCCAGTGGTGTTGGAAACATCTCAGTGATGGCAGGGGTCTCCATGTGGTTCCTCCAATTCAGCGCACTATGGTAGCTCCAGGTTTTGTCAGCTGCAATGCCTCCTAGGGAGTTTGTGTGTGTTCCACCATCCAAGGAGCTATTTATCTCCTTAGTGCCTCCAAATGAGGTCATCAAGTTGTGATCTGATTGACAGCAAACTCCACCCCTTCACTCCAAAGTCTCACATTGACAACAGATTATATAACTACTACAGTGGCCTTACATGGGCCTCCTGTTCTTATAATATAGACAGAGAATGGATTTAATGCATAACATTTCATTGTGAAAAATAGTCTTTTTTTCTTAGCTACACTTACAATTAATCAAGAGAGTGGATGTTGATATTGAATTTCTGTTGTTTGTGGAAAGTTTAATGTATCAGTACAGGTTTATTTAAGTGGGATTTTAGAGAAATCATTTTCATTCATATTCTTTTTCTAGAATGAAAATTTTGTGAATAACTTTTCCCCTTCTGGCTGCAATTATGAAATAATGTATTGTAGAATGGAGTAGTGATTGAATGCATAGGGATTTTGAACTAGCTCAACCTCAGTTTGAATCCCAACTCTGCCACTTAGCATTGGAGGGGCTGTGAATAAGTCATAGAAGCGCCCTAGAGCTTAATTCCCTCATCTTTGAAATGAAAATCATGCTATTGAAGACTGAAGGAGGAGATGCATGTCAAATACCCGACTCATAGGAAACTCTCAATAAGTATTTGCGATTACAATGATAATTATACCATTTAATCGAGACTAAATTTATACTCATTTTCACCATTTTCCAACAGTCTGCAACCACTGTTTATTGTCCAGACACTGTGTATTACTGATGCTTTCCTTTTCATACCCTTGTTGTCAAATATGGCTTTCACGGAATGCTAATGTAACATATGAAAAACACAAGTAATTTCCATAATGAAAATGTCATGCCTAGGGATACACTAAAAATTTCTTCCTTGACTTTCCTTTTTCCACTTTTCTGTTTTCCTGTGAACAAGAGAAATGGCACGGTGAGTGCCAGGAAAGCCAGATGTGTTTTAAGTGTAAAATATACAATCCTCTTAAAAATTACAACACACATAAAAATTACAACACATATAAAAATTACAACACATTATGAATCAAAGGGTGCCTTTAATAGTAATTAATCTGGGAGACCAGAAGTGAATCAGGATTGTCACAGCTAAACCTGGCTGCATGGCACCCTACCCAGAGGTTATGAGCACAAATTTTGGAGTCAGACAGAATGTGTGAGTTGAAGACCAAATACCGTATATACTCATGTATAAACTGACCTGAATATCAGCCGAGGCACCTAATTTTTACCATAAAAACTGCATTAAAATGTGCTGGAAAATTTGGCTTAGACACAAGTGTGTTAGTCTGGGTACATTAGAGAAACAAATCCACAAAAACTCATATGTATAAGACAGAGTGTGTGTACTTAATGGATCCATAATAATAATACTAAACCATCCTGTAGTCTTTTCTCAAATCTTACCTTCTCAGTGGGGTCATTTGTATCAATTCTAGTGATGGACAAAACAGACAAAAGCTCCTACCCTCATGGAGCTTTAAGTTTAGGGTAAAGGGAAAATGGTAAAAAGTAAAGACAGAATATATATGAATATTGAAGATTTTTAAAAGTGTTCAGAAGTAAACAACACACTAAGATGGGGACAAATGGAAGAGGGGGTGTGGTCTACCTTATTTAACGTAACCAGGAAAGTCATTTCTGAGGAGGGTGCACTTACTTAGCAGAGATCTGAAGGTTGGGAAAGAGTTCCAGGAAGAGAAGTAGAGGTGCATTTCGGAGATAGTAAATAGCATATGCAAAAACCCTAATGAAGGATGGAAAACTTGAGAAGAGATCAGTTGGCCTGGAGAGTAGTAAGGTAGGCAGACAACCAAAGGGCATGCTGTGACTGAGGGGGGAGAAGTCAGGTCTTTGAAACAGGGCTTCAAGAAAGTCCTCTTGGAGACAAGGAATCAGGCATGCTGAGATCACGGTAAGAAATCTCCAGGCACTGAGACTGGTCACTCAACAGCCCTGAGACACAGCCTGTTTGGCCTGCAAAAAAGAAAGTAAGAAAGTTGAGGTGGCTAGAGTAAAGCCAGAGCTCAGGCCTGGCAGGTAACGAAGGAGGAGAGCTGGACAGAAGTCACAAGCAGACATGGCCTTGCAAGTTATGGTAAAGACACAGTTTGTGGCAAGATGAGGACTAAGGAACACCTGATCCAAGCCACGGTATTTTCCATTGCATCATATGCATGTGAAAGTTGGACATTGAATAAATAAGACCAGAAGAGGAATCACTGCATTTGCATTGTGGTGCTGGAGAAGAATATTGAAAGTACCATGGACTGCTAAAAGGACAAACAAATCTCTCTTGGAAGAAGTATAGCCAGAGTGCTCCTTTGGGTACGTGGCCAGGAGAGACAGGCCCCTGAAGAAGAACATCATAGTTGGTAAAGTGGAAGGGTGGGCAAAAAAGAATTCAACCACAAGGTAGTTGGTTGAATGGATGGGTGGAGTCATAGAAACCATTGTGATGATGTCACAGGACCACAGGGTTCCATTCTGTTGTACCTAAGTTCGCTATGGACTGGAACCAACTTGGCACCTCACAACAACAAGCTGAGAAAGGGAAGCATAGGAGGCCTTTAAATCAGCGAGTATTTCAGTCTCTGCTTTGTTAGAACTTGTGGAGATCCTGCCTTCACTACTTTGTCCTGGCTAGTGTTTGGTGACCCTATCTTGATTAGGAATTCTCTGAGTTAGGAACTGGGACACAGGCATTCGCCTGTTGCAGGCAAACAGTGTCCAGGTCTCTATGCATGTGGATTTTTTTTGGGGGGGCACCACTGCCCTCTGGTGGGAGTAGGAGGCCCAGCCTTGCTCCTGGAGAGCTGCTGCTGGATTTGAATCACCAAGCCAGTGGGCCACAGTCCCGCACTCAACCACTACGCCACCCGGGCTCAGCCCTATGTTTGTGTTATAGGAGGATCAGGAGTGGTTTTTGCTGATGTCAATGAGGACATGTGTGGAGGAAATAAGCTATTGATAACATTATCCATATTTTGAATATTTTAACAATTATGCTATAGCCAATTGATGGGAATGTTTACTTGTTTGTTTATCACTTACTTTTAAAAATTTTAAAAGTTTTATTGGCACGTCATCCATGTATCATACAATTCAATAGTTCAATCATATCAAGATGAGTTTTATAATCTTTGCCACAATCAATTCTGGAATATTTCCTTCTTCCTTACACTCACTGTTATTTGTGCAGAATTTTTTTCTTCTATTTTGGCAAAAATATACACAACAAAACATTCTCCAGGGCTGAGCCCCGGTGGCATTGTGGCTGTGCGTGGGACTGCGGCCCACTGGGATCGAGGTTCAATTCTGGCTCCCAGGAGCAAAGGCTGGGCCTCCTACTCCCACCACCTGAGGGCAGTGATGCCTAATAAAAAAAAATAAAAAAAAACATTTTCCAATTCATCAACTCCTACATGATACTTCAGTGATATTGATTATACTCTTTGTGTTACAAAACCATTATTGATATCCCTCTCCAGACTGTTCCACCATCAGTAAAATAAACTCAATGCCCCTTAAGCAAAAACTCTTCCTCCTTCACCCATGGTTACCATGCATCAAGTTTTCTTTCTTTTTTTGTTATTAATAGGCAGGGTTTAAAAAAAAGTAAAAAAATAGGCAAGGTTTTATTGCTGTTTTTAAACTTGGTTTCTTAATGTGAGTTTTTTAGCACTAATTGTGTGTTTGGCTTGTTATGGCCAGAGTGAATTGTATTGGGACAGAACCTTGGGTTCACCTGTATTTAGAGAGTGAAAATGGAAGTATCTTCCTTTTGGGGCTTCCTGAGTCTACTCTTAACTTTTGGGTGCAGCTACTTCCAAACTCTTATCGGATCAGACTTTTCTCATTGGCTCATACTTCCAAGGAGTAGCAATATCCCAGAAAGGAGCCTTTCCTTGTATTGGAATTTTTTAAGCTGCATGTCTTCTCCAGGAAGGCCTCAAGCCTTAATAACAATAATATTAATAGCTATTATTTTGGTGCATTGACTTATGCCAGGCACTGTGTTTTATCTGTTGTTTCATTTAATTGTCCTAGCAATTTTGTGAAACATTTATTACTAATGTTACTATTGTGCAAATAGGAGACTATGGCTCAGAAAGGATGGGCAATTTTTTTTAAAGCTACAAAGCTAGTGAGTGATGGAGCTGGTATTTGAATCCAAGCCTGTTTGATTTGAGAGCCTGTGCTCTTACTATTGCAGGCTCTCTCTAGCATTTGAAATCCACACTTGTACTGGCTCACTATTGGATTCTTTGTGTCAGGTCCTGCTGTCTTTACAAGTTTCCCCTGGCTGATGGGCTGTCTCCTGTTTTCCTTTCAATATTGAAATCTCCTGATACAGCAGATTTGAAGGCTCAGAGCTGTCGGCCCATTCAGGCAGGAACAGTATATCGCCCATCGAGCCAAAAATCTGTTTATTTCTTGAAGATACATATCATATATAGCTTTTTATTCTCCTGAGTATTGAGCACAGACTTATACAGAGGAGTGCTCAATAAATGCTAAATTACCTTGGACTCAATTTCTAAAACTTAAGACAATATGTGTGTGCCTCCATTCCAACAGGACAGGGTTGCTCCAAATATTCCCATTGTTCCTTGGGACTTGCGACAGAAGTTGGATGGATGCATGAGTGTGTTTGTGGTGGGAGAAGTGAAACCGACTTGCTTTCTAACTCTTATGACTGATCTAGGAAAGGAAATATAAATTCTGGCCATCACCTATACTCTTTAACATTATTCAATAATACTTTTAGTTTATAAAAAAGATGTTGTATTTTCTTAAAAGCAAGGGAAGCAAGGGGGAGCTCAACAATGCACACTTTGCCCACTTTCGTCAGTACCTTTACATAGCTCCCTATTCAGGCAGTGAGGGAGAACCGTATACCCTCCCTGGGAATTGGGACACATGCCAGTGGTTGCAGAGAGCTCAATGACTTTGCTGATGCATTAAGGTCTGGACTGGACAGTCTAGCATGTGGATCAGATCAGGGATTAGGAAATGCCATTTTGTTTTGACACTGAATTGAAATGAGAGGAAAGAAGGTGCCGGTTTCATGAGATTCGAAAGAAATAAATGCAGGGGAAACCTTTGAGCTTGGGTTAGTATTCACAGAAGAATATGTGATTCATCCAGGCTGGGGTTTTAAACCTCTCAGAACTAGAATCGTCCCAAGTCTGGCAATGATTTAGTTGTGCAGCAGTGGAAAGGATAGTTTTAAATGTAAAGAGAGGTGTTTCTGCATGTAGGTAAAGAAAATTACTTTGCAGACTAGTTTTGATAACTAGAGTCTCTCTTTGTCTGGAATATAATTACTGGTGTGTTGTTTGTGTGCTGTTGAATGAATTCCGACTCATAGAGACCCTATACATTAGATTGGGCTGGCCCGTGGGCTTCGTCATATATACTCTTTATGTGAGCAGATCCCAGTGTGTTTCTTTGCCTGATCAAGCAAAGAGATCTTTCACTTTCAGATGTCTCAAGCCTCTGTACTGTACTAACTTTGACAAAGTGCCCTCTATTGCTCAGAGTGCTGGCTTACCTCTGGCTGGCTTCTGGTTTTACTACCACACAAGCAATATTCTTTTTCTTTTTTCGATCCTTTTATTGAGGGCTCTTACAACTCTTATTACAATCCATACATCAATTATATCAGACATGACATATTTGTACATATGTTGCCATTATTCTTTTCTAGACAATTACTTTCTATTGAGCCCTTGCCATCAGCTCCTCTTCCCTCGTACCCTCATGACCCCCTGATAGATTATAAATTATTATTTTCATATCTCACACCACCCACTGTTTCCTTTCACCCATGGTTTCTGTTGTTCTTTCCCCTTGAGGGGTGTGTGTGTGGTTGTGTGTCTATCATGATTGGTTCCCCCTTTCTCCCCCTCTCCCTTCTCCCTGTCTTTCTGGTATCACTATTCCCATTCCTGCTCCTGGGTTGTATGTGTCATGAGCTCTTAACTCTTATGCTAGACCTGTGTACTAGACCTGTGTACATGCTCTGGTCGAGTCCGAAGTCAGAGGCATCACTAGGGTCATGGTAGTGGGAGGTGAGGAAGCCTCAAGAAACCAGAAGAAGATTGTGTTTCATTTGTGCTTTACTACACCCTGGCTGACTCATACCTTCCCTGTGACCACACTGTGAGGGATGCTCCATTGTCTACAGATGGGCTTTGATTCTCTGCTCGGACCCACCTCGTTCTCAATCATATGGTTTTGTTTATTTGTTTATTTGTTAAGTGTCTTCTGATGCCTTTTACCTGGTCCCAATGACACCTCATGATTCCACAGGGTGGTGTGCTTCCTCTATGTGGACTTTGTTGTTTATCTGCTTGATGGCAACTTCTTTCACTTTAAGCCTTCAAGACCCCAGATGCTATATCTTTTAATAGCCAGGCACCATCAGCCTTCTTCACCACATTTGCATATGCACCCATTTTTCCTCGGTGATTGTACTGGAAGTGTGAACATCTCAGACTGACAATTTGTTAGAAGAAAGTATTCTTTTATTGAGGGAGTTTATAAGCAGAGGCCTGAATTCCATTCATTATCTCAGTGTATTGTCATATAAATAGATGTACATAGGCCAATACTTCTATTTTTATGGGTTAATGTATTTACAGATGGACACACCTATGCTTATACCCCTATTTGTAGCTTTGCTTCCTAGATACTTCCTCCATTTCCTTTTACCTTTCTTCTGCCCCACCATCAACAGTCACCCTACTTCTGCCACATAGTACTTCCTCTCAGTTAGATTGCTATTGCTCCAGCATCCAACCCCCCTCCAGGATCTCTATCTCCTCTTTGTTGCTTTTTTTTGGCATCACTGCCCTATGGTGGTGGGAGTAGGAGGCCCAGTCTTTGCTTCTGTGGAGCCACTGCTGGAATTGAACCTCAATCCCAGTGGGCCGCAGTCCTGCGCACAACCACTACGCGACCGGGGCTCAGCAATACTTGTTGCTTATTTTAATCCCCTGGTTGTTCCCCCGTCTATGGCATGATTTATCCACCATACCCTTCCCTCGCACCCTTCTCCCCTCATGTCCTTCTGGGATGACCCATCTCCTTAATGGTTCATAAGTTCTGTGGGATGTTGCAGCCAATTATGGAATCCTGGGATATGAAGGATAGTAGGCGGGGGGAATGGTGGTTGCTATCAGGGATAATGGAATGGTATAGCATTTTTGAAGAGTTGAACATTTCAATGTTATTTTAATTTTAAAACATCTTTAATCTCCACCACATTAAGACCAGTCTTGCAGTAATGTTTTTTAAAACTTTATTTTTGCAGTTTGTGTCTGGTGGCATAATGTGCCCTATGTTGGTCAGCAGTGCTAACCCACAAGCAGCGCTTCAAGAGAGACATGAAGTTTTCTGCTCCCACCAAGATGGATGGCCTTAAAATCGAAAGAGGTGATTGTACTTTGCCCTGTAGGGTAGCTATGAGTTGGAATTGGCCCAATGGCACTGTTTGGTCTTTTGCAGAGTTGTTGGGTTGATTCAAACTGCCAACCTTTTGGTTTATAGTCAATTGTTTAACTGTGGTGTCAACAGCATTCCTTAGATAACAGTTACCCATCATTATTGAGCAACTCTGCTATGTAACAGGCACCATGTTAAGCACATTATCCGACACTCTCTGCCTTATTGAAATCTCCCAACAACTCTGTGAAGAAGGTGTTACTCATTTCTTTTCCACCGATGTGGAGACTGAGGCTCACTCAGAGTGGTTAAGTAACTTGCCCAAGGTCACATAGCTAATCAGTGGTGGAGGCAGAGTTATGAAGTAAGTCCCAAGCCCGAGGCTTCAATAAGGTGAAAGCCACCAGCTGTGAGAATGAAGACCACGCCAGTTTCTCAAACACAGAATGGTAGAGGACCGTGCCCTCAAGGACACCACTGTATGTGTGTATGCCTGTGTGTGTGCACCCATGTCTGTGTGCTTTAAGTTCTTTAACAGAATGGTAGAGGACCGTGCCCTCAAGGACACCACTGTATGTGTGTATGCCTGTGTGTGTGCACCCGTGTCTGTGTGCTTTAAGTTCTTTAACAGAAAAAGGTGAGACGTTGTCATTATGCAACTTAAACAATGATTGCCTAAATGCCTTTAATATTCACAGCCACTTAGTGGTTAAGTGATATGTGTTAGGAAGTTCTCTTGGCAGTCCCTTTTTGAGAAAGATGATCAAAAGCACACCAAGAATACCAGCTAATGCCATCTTTATTTACTTAGTATAAATTTACAATAACAGGAAAATATGTGCATGAAAATAAAATATCATCTAAAGAATTGAAAGAATGGAAAATGATTCCCGTCTTTGTTGTTTGGCCTTACCTTCCTTTAAAAAACAAACAAGCCTGTTTATCACTTTGTCATAGGAAACAATGACAGGGTTGATAAAAAAAGAGAAAAGATAAACTTAGGTAGGAATAATAAATAACTATCATCTAGGATAAAAAGCCTTTGTTAAGGGATTTTTTTTAATCCTTGAAATATTCTTTTGAAGAAAGGCATGTGACATAAGGGTTAATTGATAAGCCCAACGGAGGAATTTCACCTGTGTCTAACTACTTCAGGACTGCCTTTAACTTTATTTATTTGTGTTTTGCATGTGGCACAACCCCATAGAATACACACACATGCAAGTAGTATGTATAGTGTTCCTAAGAAACTAATGCACATGGTTTTGTAATTTGCGGAAAAACCATTATGTGCACATTATTTGGGTGAAATAACATAGACAGTTAAGTTGCTCCGGGCTCAGCTCAACTTAGTTATTTTAACTTTATCCTTTATGTATCCTTTGGTTCCACTAAATCAGTGTCTTCCCACATGTGCCCTGTGCTTTCCTCACTTGGTGTCTTTACTCATGCTGGCCCTCCTCCATTGTCACATATCCAAATCCCCATCCAGCTTCCCAGGTTACAACAGCTGTCACATCTTTGATGTTTTGCTCCAGAAGCAGTGGTGTCTTACCAATCTTTCTATCCCCAACTCTCCAACCTGAGAGATCTCCTTTCGGTGGTTGTTAGGTCCTTCCGACCGTGGCAATCTTATATATAACACTGCCTGGCTTTGCATGAACATCACAATTGTTCCTCTCCTTGAACCCATTGTTCCAACCACTGGTCTCATCCAGGGTCTTCCTCTTTCTCATGGCTTCTGTACTTTACTAAGCCTGATGTCTTTCCCCAGGAACATATCTAAAGCATGTTAAATGAAGTCTCATGCTCCTCATTTCCAAGATGCACTTTGGTTGCCCGTCTCCCAACACAGGTTTATTTGTTCTTTTGGAAATCCGTGACATATTTGATAGTTTTCACCAGCATCATATTTCGAAGGCCTTAATTCTTCAGTCTTCTGTTGTCCAACCTTTGCAAACTTATACAACAATGGAAGTACCATTGCTGGGGTGAGGCATACCTTAGTCTTCAAACTGACATCTTTGGTTTTTAGCACATTAGAAGGTCTTTTGCAACAGATTTGTCCAAGGCCGTACATTGTTTGAATTCAGAACTTGTGACCGCTTCTGCGATAAGCTTGATTGTGGATCCAAGTAAACAACAACCTTGACACCCTTCATCGTCTCCCCCCCCCCGTTTTTCTTAATGCTGCCTGTTGTTCCAGTGATGAGTATTCATACTTTCCTTATGTTGAGGTGTGGGATAGTGGGTACACCATGTGCTCTGATTTAGCATCAACTCCGTGGCTGTGAAAGTGAAAGAGAGGGATGAGTCAGAAGCCACTGGATGATAGTGAGTTTGGTTTGGCATCGTTATGTCATGAAGTGTTTCACCCACTCACGGTTTCTTCATTGTTCTTCAACAACGGATACTATTCCATGGTGAGTGTATACCAAAGCAGACCATTCTTCCACTGATGGGCATTTCGGTTGTTTCCATCTTCTTGCTATTGTGAATAGTGCTGCGATGAACATAGGTGTGCAAATATCTTGTGCTCTGTTCCTAAGTATCACTACTGCTAGCGTTTTATGTTTTTATCCTCTATGGCTAGAGGAAGTGCCACACTGATTTCCACAGTGGTACTACTGTATTATAGTCCCAGTAGTGGTGTATGATGGTTTCAATATCTCTAGGACCCTTCTAGTATTTGTTACTTCCTGCTTTTGTGAACTTTGGAATGAATTCTTGGGCAAGGTAATATCTCAATATTTTTGATTTGCCCCTCCCAAATGGCTAGTGATCACAAGCATTTCTTCATACATTTGTTGTCCACCTGAATGTCTTCTTTGGTAAACTTTAAGTTTATGTGCTCTATCCCCTCTTTATTTTATTTAAAAAATTGTATTGGGAGCCCTTACAGATATCATAGCATTCTACTGTTCAATCACATCAAGCAGTATTATACTATTGCTACCACAATCAGTTTCAAAACACTTTCTTTCTGCTTGAACTTCTTTATAGTAGCTCCCCTTTCCCCTTCCCTCCCCACCACACCCCCTGGAAGAAACCCTTATTCTTTTCTCTTTTTTTTCTATAGTAGGTTGCTTTTGACATACCTTAGACACAATCCAATATAACCAGTCACATACAATTCTGTTATGTGTTTTCATCATACGGGATTATACAGTTGTCAATGCTCTCAGTGCTCCCCGTTCTCCCCCTCCCTCATTTCTTCCTGTTCCCTCAGGCAACCAATACTCTGGTCACTGTTTCTGAAGGGTTACCTATCTTCACAATCATGTATCAAATGATCTTAAATATACAAATGAGAATAAGCAAATTGAACATGATTAGTGAGGTCTTCACAAACATGCACCATAATAGTAAGGGGGAGAAATATTAAAGAACTAGAGAATAGTTATGTGGTTTATCAGTACCATATTGCACCCTGGATTTACCCTCCCTTCTGTGTGGCCCTTCTGAGAGGGGCTGTCCAGTTATCTTACAGGTAGGTTTTGGGTCTCCACTACATCCACGCCCCTTCACATTGATTTGGTTGTTTTTGAACTTCTGATACCTCTTCCCATTGACACCACATGATCATGCAAGCTGATGTGCTTCTTCCATGTTCTATCCCTTTTAAATTGGGCTAATCATCTTTTTGTTGCTGCTGAGATGCTAAAGTTTTCTAAGGATTTTAGATATCTGTCCCTTATCTGATATATCTATATCCATATCTATAATCAATCAATGTAAACATAGATATAAATTCCCAGTCACTCTTTTTTTCCCCAGTCACTCTTGATGAAATATGTTGATGTACATAAATTTCTTATTTTTAGGAGGTCCCAGTCATCTTTGTCTTCTTTGTGTGTTTCCTTTATTATAGTGGATAGTGTCTATGCCCTAATGGGTCTTTAAGTTTGTCCCTATTTTCTCTTGGAGAATCTTTATAGCCCAGGGATTTACATTTTGGTCTTGGATCCCATCTTGCATTTTTTTTAACATGTGGTAAAGTATGGGTCCTGTTTCATTCTTTTACAAATAGAGAACAAGAAGACATTAACTATAGTAAATATGTATGTAGTCAATGAAAGACCTTCACGATATATTATTCAAACTCTTATAGAGTTGAACAATGCTGTAATAGAAGGAGACTTAAACATACCATTCTTGAGAAAGGACAGGACAACTGCAACAAAACTAGGTAATGTCACTGAGGAAATAACTACACAATTAATCAAATTTACCACTTAGAGAAAAACAGAGCAATCCATGCGAGAACAGCACAGTATATATATATATATATATATATATATATGTTTCAGAACACATTTTTCAAAATAGAGCATATGTGAGGACACAAGCAAGCCTTAATAAATTTAAAATACTGAAATATTAGAGATCATCTCCTCAGATCCAAATGCTGTAACACTGGAAAGCAACAATAGGAGATCAAGGTGGGGAATCAAACATCTAGAGAATGAGCAACACCCTGCTTAATAGTTACAAGGTAACTGAAGACTACTCCCACCACCAGAGGGCAGTGATGCCCCCCCAAAACAAAACAAAACAAAACAAAAACCAAACAAGATAACTGAAGAAATAAAGGTTTGATTTTAAAATTCCTTGGAAAAAATGAGAATGAAAATGCAACACACTACATTTTGGGCCAATGTTTAAAGTATCGTTCAGAAGGCAATTTATAGCAATAAATGCCCACATCAAAAAAGAGAAAGAACCATAAAGAACACATTAATCCCAAACCTGCAACAACTAGAACAGGATCATCAGAGTAAGCCTTCAGCAACCATAAGAAAGGAAATAATAGTGACTAGAGCAGAAATAAATGAATCAGCAGGCAGAAAAAGAAGAGAAAGCATCAACAAGACAAAGGGGTTCTTTGAAAAGATTAACAAAATTGAAAACCTCAATAGATCCTTTACAAAGAAATGAATTAACGTGGTGATGTGCACCCCCCTACCCCAAATCACAGGGCCAGATAATTTTATGGGGGAATTCTACCTAACCTTTAGAGCAGGCAGCAATCTCAAATGAGTCCAAAATATGAATTTAGCATAAACTTAATAACGTTGTAAATACCCTTTGCAAAGGTCACACTAATGTCCATGTGAATTATTTACTGGAAAATGGCCAAGAGTGACTCAGAGAAAACAGTTAGAAATCTATTGTGACACTCAAACATATGGTCAAATGATTTTCAACAAGGGTGCCAAAATAAGCCAACAGACAACTTGGTTGCCACATACAAGGAATGGAACTTAAAGTCTTAACTTGCTGCATATACAAAAAGGTAACTCAAAATGCTTCAGAGACTTAAAGGTAAGACATAAGAATATGAAACTCTTAGAAGAAAACATAGTAGTAAATCGTTGTGACTTTTGCTTAGGTGATGGCTTCTTAGATTGGACACCAACAGCTCAATCAAGAGAAGAAAAGAAAAGATACATTGTATATCTAATATTCAAATTGTTCTCCAAAAACACAAGAAAGGATAGAGATAACCTAGAGATTGGGAGAAGATATTTGTAAATTATGCCTCTAGTAAGAGGATACTATCCAGAATAATAAATATAATTAAATAACAATGATAAAATAAAAGAACAGCATTCAAAAAACCCTCAATTCCAAAATGTACAAAGACCCTTAGTAGACATTTCCAAAGAAGAGATCCAAATGGCCAGGCCAATAAGCACATAAAAACATGCCAACACAGAAACCCACAGAGGCAGTTCTTCTCTAAGCCATAGGGCCCACTGTGAGTCAGCCTCAACGTTACTGCTTCCTCTTTAATAATACACTTAATACCACATAGTAGGTCCCCATTATGGAGCCTAACAGCAAATTTTTTTTCTCAGTGTCTCAGATTTTAGGCTTTTTCCCACAGTTATTTGGGGCGCTGATTTAGAAAATTGCATTGAGTAGATTGCATCTGCCCTAATTTCTTTTCATTCCTTTCTCTTTCTTTGTTTCTTTTTTTTGGGGGGGGGGGGCATCACTGCTCTCCGGTGGTGGGAGTACGAGGTCCAGCCCCACTGCTGGAATTGAACCTCCATCCCAGTGGGCCGCAGTCCTGCCCACAATCACTACGCCACCAGGGCTCAGCCCTCTTTTTTTTTTTGTGGCATCACTGCCCTGATGGGAGTAGGAAACCCAGCCTTGCTCCTGGAGAGCTGCTGTTGGATTTGACTCATCAACCCTGTGGGCTGCAGTCCCGCACACAACCACTATGCCACTGGGGCTCAGCCAGCATCTGCTCTAATTTCTTAGATATTGTGTTTCTTTATATTTTCAGCTATTAGGTAGTTACTAATTTATCATGTTAGTTATAAATATGAGACTAATTCAGATCCCCAAGTCATAGGATAAGACAAAAAGACAGGAAATGTTTGAAAAAAAATAGATATTAGAGACTTCCAAGGAGTGCTGCAAATGGGCCCGTGGTGGTTCGACAGATTTCAAAGTTTGGTAACCCAAAGGGGAAGCTCTTTTCTCTTCTATAGGGGCACTATGAGTTAGACTTGATTAGAGGGCAGCGAGATTTTCTTCTTGGTGTGTGAGACTGTGCAATCTCCATGGAAACAACAAGTTAGATACTGAGAAACCAGAAAAGTAGAATATAAAAAAAGGAAATCAGAAAGTCATGGAAACATGGGTGGTGTGAGGGCAATTTAGAGGTTCTAAAGTATAAAATGTCATAGCAATTACCATAAATATTTTGAAGATCTAAAATTTTCATCCTCAAGTGTGGCAGTGACCATTTTAGAACCCATTTTCATATATAGAAGTCAATGGCTAATTAAATATTGAATGTTTCAGAGGTGAGATTGATGTCAAGCTTCTTGATGAGAAAAAGTCTAACTTTTCTTTTTAAGAGTTTCCATGTACATGTGGCAAAGTTGTGGCACCCTGTAAGGAGACTAGAATGTTTTAATTTAAATAAAAGAGCTTGACTTTGACAGAACCATTTTGAATTTCTGAACATTTAAATCTCTATTTATCAGTCAATTATGACTCATAGCAACCCTGTCGTAGGAAGTGGAATTTCAGTGGCTTTTGAGGTTGTAAATCTTTATGGGAGTGGGAAATTTCCTCTGTGTGTTACAGAGCATTTGGAGAGCTTGGATAATTGACTTGTGTTTAGCATTCTAATACATAACCCCCTATGCCTTACTCTTTGTACACTGTTAGGCAGGGACACTACTTATATACACATATATTTGTGCATATATATGTATACATACATACGCATATATTTATATATGCATAAATATTTATACACATAAATAAAATAAATTATATCTATATATTTATACATATATGAATACATGCACACATATGTATGTATGTGTGTATGCACACACATATATGCACACACATACATATACACATATGTATATACATATGTATATATACAGACAAACACACACATGTATTACATATATAGAGAGATTGATTTATAGAGTATGAAGGAATATAACAACCAATTAGTCCACACAGGGCTCAGTTCAACTCACTTCTGTAGAGTAGACAGCTGAATCCTTGCCCAGGCAATGCAGGCAGTCCACCCACAGGCAGCAACAGCAGGGTGGGTCACCACCAGTTAGCCACTCAGGAGTTTAGCAAAGCAGGTCCAGATGGGATATCAAACTCAAGCAATGCAAGGTGACAGAATCCACCAGTCTCAGGCTTAAGTGATGTACAACCCAGCAGTTTGGGGAAGCAGGCCTCTAAGGGAGCTCAAGTTGGCTGTCCCACAGATAGTGTAGTTCACAAGCTGAGGCAGAGAACCAGCTAAAACAGCTGCTCACTGGTCTGATCACCAGAGAGCAAGAGAGAGAGAGAGAGGCAGGCCTTGCCGAATCATTGATCTATTTACCCTCCAAGCAAACCGCAACCTTATTAATCCCACATGTTCCTATTGGCCAGGTTAGCACACAAAAAACACCTATCACATACACTCACATATTTCTGGTCCCCTTTTTAAGAAAGTAAGTTGAAATGGTGTGCTATTCAGTTTTTAATAAAGATGATATAATACTTGGGGAAAATTCCAGGCTCATATGCTTTTGCACTGTTCAAATATATCTTTGGATCAAAGGACGCTGCATGAAGTTTAACTTGACCTAAATATTTAGTTCAACACAAATTGCTTTAAATAAAGCCAGTATGTAGTTCCTCTATCCCAGGCTAGCTTAACACTACTTGAAAAGATCCTGCTTTTTAAAATGGGTGAATTGAGTGAAGAGTAGTATATGGCATATGTTCTGTATCTCAAAATTCAAAGCTGATGAAAATCGGTGCCATTTTTGAAATCAGTAGGTCCAATATATCCAGAAACAAGTCCAACATTTGAGGCATGAAAATGTGTGTTGGCCAGTGTCATCTTTAGGATAAAGACCAACATCCTAAGATGTCCCTGAAGACTGTATAATCTTCTGAGAGACAGAGACATTAATTAAGTCATCATGAACCTAAGTGCAGATTTCCAATAAGTACTGCAATGAAAACTGTTATAACAGCCTCTGCTCGAGTTCACCAGAGGACTCTTGCCTTTGCTGTTTCTTTCCCCGGAGGTAGAATGACAGTTATTTTTCACTGCTGTATCTTCAATGCTTAATTTGACATAAATATTTTGGGGGGGGCATCATTGCCCTCAGGTGGTGGTAGTAGGAGGCCCAGCCTTTGCTCCGTGGAGCTGGAATCGAACCTCCATCCCAGTGGGCCGCAGTCCCACGCACAACCACTACGCCACTGGGGCTCAGCCCTTGACATAAATATATATATATTTTTTGGGCATCACTGCCCTCTGGTGGTGGGAGTAGGAGGCCCAGCCCCACTGCTGGAATTGAACCTCCATCCCAGTGGGCCGCAGTCCCGTGCACAACCACTACGCTACCGGGGCTCAGCCCGACATAAATATTTTTGAGGAATAAGATAGACCAAACTCTTTGGGGGCTAGAGCTAGACTCTGCTTATAGTTGGACTCTATTTTTAATATGTTGTGAGGAACAAGAGAAAACCACTACTGCATTTATAGTATGAAAATTATATAATGATATATATGGTTTATATGGAATTATATATAATTCTCAAAATCCCAATTAATAATAGGCATCTTGAGAAAAGGTTACAAGTTATACAACCAAAATTACAACAAAACTTGGTCAAAGAAAAGACGATTTCCAAATTTTTCAAGACTATGGTATGCCAAGGCTTGTGTTTGACACATATTAATGCAAAAAAAAAGAGAGACTGACTTTAGATTCAGACACTTGTTTGAAAAGTATTCCCTATTCTTCTAAGACTCTGAACCTTGCTTGTTCAAACATCTCTAGTAAATGCACTGGCATTTCCTTTTTAAATATTACACATTTCATGATGTCCAGACTTTAAATATTGAAGCTTTCTAGGTCATAAGCTTCAGTTGGTTTAAATAGTTGTGGCTATTTACATGCACAGGAATGAAAATCAGGGAGAACAGTTATCTTGTGCCTGTTAATTAAAGGAAAAGTTACATATACTCGTATATGTCTCTGAAGATCTATCCTGTGAAGTGAAAAAGATAAGTAGACTATATTAAGAGAGAATAGCCATAAAAACTTTTAAAACACAAATTTTCTCAGAAAATTATGGAAATCTTAAAGGGAATTCTGAGAACATTTATACAAAGATGTCTTTCTACAATCTAAGCTTTGATTACCTACTGCACTTTCGCACAGGGCTAGCACAGTCTTTGGCCTATTGCTATTGTTTTATTTTCTTGGAATCTATTGACTTTAATTGATAACTGGCTGGATTTTTCAGTTATCAGACACCAGACTGGGAACTAAAAGTCATATTGAAAATATAGAAAGAGAAAGGATAGTTTTAGCAGAACAAAGTTTTTTTCTAAAAGGATAAAATACTTGATTATAAAGCTCAGATTCATAATTCACTTAACTTTTTTTCTCCACATGGAATTTTCAGTGGAGGATATTTTAATCAGGAAAGATTTACATGACAATACTTTCTGATACGAAATCACTGATTTCAGTGATATTCATTTCAATTTTACTCTTTTAGACAGAAAGAGGTAACAAAGAGTAGGAAATAAAACTACTCTTGTATCAGAATTAACTGATTATGTAATGGAATTATCATATTTCAAATGGATACTCACTTCATTTCTAAATAAAAAACAAAGACAATATCAACGTCTGTTTTTGGTTAAATTACATGTGGTAACTCGGTGGCAGAAGCACACACTTCCTTTCTGTTGTCTATATGGTTTTTCTTTTTCCTTTTTTTTCTTTGCCTGGGTCTACTTGGCTTTATTGGAGTAAGTCAAGGTTAAAAGGACTTGAGAGTTTGTTGCTTCTTTTTGCTAAAGGTGGGCGCAAAATTGACAAAAGACCTATTATACTGCATCTGCTGCTTGGCCCAGCCTGTCTTCTCCTGCTTAGCCACCTTGGGAATCTGTTCTCTCAGTTTTCCAGCATGAGCCCGGCAACCATGGACTTTGTCTCCAGCCCTGTGTCCAGTTACTTTCAAAGTAGTCAGGGTCTCCTGTCATACTGGTTTAGGATAACCCCATCCTTCATAGATGAACTTCCCAGAAGCACAGCCTGATCTTCGGGGAGACTGCCTTCCAGTGACTCTACAGGGGCCTTGATCTGAGCGACACTCTCCTGGCCAAATACTTCTAGGGTAACTCTTGGGCTGCCACAAAGACCAGCATGAAGGGAACTGAAAGGTGAGGCACCTGCTTCAGCTACAGTAAAGATTGGGTCAAGAAAGAGGAGGAAAGAGGGAGCGTGTCGGTTTTACTTTTCATTGTGATTTGGGTGAAAACTTAGCAAATTCGTTATCCATTCAACAATTCATACACATTTTGACTCATACAATTGGTTGCAACCCCCTCGATGTAACAGCACTATTCTTTCTGAGCTTCCTTATTTCCTGGGCTCCTCCATTCCATTTTTCCTGTCTAGGTTTTAAAGTTTCCATCTCACAAGCACATAGGGCAGTTCTACTCTGCCCTATTGGGTAGCTCTGGGTCTGTGTCAACTTGAGGGCAGAGAGTTTGTTTTTTTTTTGTTTGTTTTGGATTGAGAGAAATCCTTTCAGACCTCTTTATTAATATATCAGGAAAATTAGGTTCAGGGAACTTAATGAACTACTCAAAGCTCACAAGATAGTTTTTGAGAGAAGTTGGATTTGAATCCATGTCTCTTTCTTCTCCTATTGGCTCCTTCAGGTAAGACTTTTTAATGAGGAAGAATCACATATACATATAAATATATATTATCAAAGTAAAAATCTCTTTTTTCTGATTATAAGTGTGAACATTGGAAAACAAAACAAAATCCACATAACAGCCAAGTGCAGAAAGCAGACTGAATATTGACTTCCCACTCAAGTCAAAGGTTAGGAATTTCACAAAAATGAAAAAGGAAGACAGGTCATCTTCGTGTGGCTTATAGCCTAAAGCTAGGGAAAGTCTAATTTTTGAACTTGTACTTCTTTCCCATACTCTAGGAAAGCATTCATTCAAAGTCTGTCATTTTCTGCAGGCCCAAATTTAGGACGTTATGGTTGTGATATTGCCACTCTTGAAGGAAGACATCACACAGAGCACTTTTGCAAAGTGTTGTGAAATTGAGTGCTATGGAAACAGGACATCCCTTTGGAACACATTAGGTAATCATTTGAATTATACCTTTGCAAAGGCATGTTAGAATGCATTTTTAGATTGCTGCTTGAAACCATGATTAGCATGACCCTTTTTTGGGAGGTTTGATCTGCTTGTCAGCTGCCTGGAAACACAACAGGCTCTAAAAGAGGGCTTATTATACAAATAGCACAACCCAGAAGGCAAGGTGCTAGCAGAACGGGGAGGAAAATTTTTGTTCTTTCCTGGTGTGTCTCAGCTATTTATTAATGGAGATGGCATTTGCAGTGGCAAATCCCATTTCCCCTTTCACATCCCCTCTGGCTGGCACATGATGATAGCATTAGAACGGATGCCACTTGGCTGATCATGCACTGCTGATCATCATGCAAGGCAAGAAGAAGAGACAAAAGAGAAGGCGAGCCATCCTCAGGGGATTAGCTTGAGGGGGAAATTGCTTATTTGAATCATTTTAAATTTTGATTTCATTTCTAAACAATAACACAATGTACCATTTTCCTTCCATTCTTATATATTGTTAGATAGAATGCAGTCCATTATTTGTGAACCTCTTCCAAGGCTGCTTCTCCTATCTCTCCATCTCCCTCTCACCATCCCTCACCATTCTTCCTCAGTCTCCATCTAAGTACTGCACTGCCTCATTTAGTAAGTCTCCCTTTGTTCTACTTTTCTGACTCTGGGTTAGATGCTATAGGGCTGTAGGAGATCAGTTGAATTAGTAACATCAGATGGAAGAGAATTAAAAAAGACACAACATTTAGCTGTAGTATTTGCTTTCTGAGGGTTTATCATGGTTTGCTAAGCATTCTATTACTTCAGATTGAAAATTATTATTCACTGATATTATGTGGTACCATATAATAGACATGATTAAACAGTTATTCCTAATTTCACTGTTCAAAGAGAAACAGAAAACACTTATGGGGAAGAGTGTGAGTTAATAAACAGAGTCAGGGGCTGAGCCCCGGTGGCGTAGTGGTTGTACGCGTGACTGCGGCCCACGGGGATGGAGGTTCGATTCTGGCTCCATGGAGCAAAGGCTGGGCCTCCTACTCCCACCACCTGAGGGCAGTGATGCCTAAAAAATATATAAATAAATAAAAATAAACAGAGTCAGGTTCTAGATCCAATTCCTCATTGATTAGAGTTTGTGTTGAAAAGGGAAAGAAAATATTAGGTTTTAAAGTTCTGAAAGCCTTCAACTAATACATTTCATCATTCTATGACTTGTTGGGGGAGAGTAATAAAGAGGATCTTTTCAAGATTACAAATAAATAGTTTACACTCTTACTTCCAGTCATAATCTTTTCTGAAATGTCTTTAAATGCTTTAAGGATAAAAGTACGCACAGGCAATCTAGAATAGGTATATTATTTTCAAAGTTCTAAATAAAATAAAATTTAATAATAAAACTGACAAATATTATACACGAGGCTGACTTCAACTTCAAGATGTTTTTGAAATTCAGTGAAAGTGAGGTAATAAGGCAATGTATCCAAAATGATTAACCCATATTAAACCATTTTGTGAATACTGATAATTTATTTTAACCACATATTCATGGTACTGTTATAACATTAATATTACCTGCCTATTTCTGGCAATGTCCTAAAAGTTCATTATATACTTTAAGTCATTTAATCAAAACTAAGATTTAGATATTACAGGGACTATTTTTGCAGAGGTGTCAATGACTTATAGTAAATACTTTGATAAAGGCTATATGCTTTGATAAAGGCTATAATAAGTGGAAGAACCTAGAGCCAAACCCAGGTTTCCCTAACTACAGAGGTCTAATGTTTGTTTGTTTGACAATCTCAATTTTATTCTTTTCCATTTTATTGGGAGCTCTTTCAAGTACCATAACAATCCAAAGTTCAATTAGATTAATGGGTTGAGCCCCGGTGGCGTAGTGGTTGTGCGCGGGACTGCGGCACACTGGGACGGAGGTTCAATTCCAGCAGTGGGGCTTGGCCACCACTGGAGAGCAGTGATGCCCCCCCCAAAAAAAATAAATAAAAACTAAAAAAAAAATAAAAACTGAAAAAATAATTAGATTAAGCATGATTGTATAATTGCTGTCACAATCAGTGTGTTAGTCCGGATAAACTAGAGAAACAAATTCATTGACATGCATATGAATATAAGTAAAAGGTTTATATACAAGAGGAATGGGACATTGAGAAAGCATCCCAACCCAGTCCAGCTCAAAGTCATAAGTCTGATATTAACCCATATGTCTGATACCAGTCTATAATGTCTCCTTCTGACTCATGAAGTCACAAGTCAGTGGGTGCAGAGTCCCAGTCAGTCTATAATGTCTCCTTCTGACTCACGAAGTCACAAGTCAGTGGGTGCAGAGTCCCGGTGCTGGCAGGGGTCTCCCCATGGCTCCTCACTTCCAGGGCTCAGGGTCCATCAACAGCATCCAATGGTGGTAGAAGCAACTCAGCGCTGGCAGGGGTCTCCACGTGGCCGCCCCAGCTTCAGAGGTCTGGTTCCATCAGGGCAAACACGTGTAGCTTCTCCTCCGGCTCCTTCAACTTCTTGGACACTGCCCTCTTGTCTTCTCCATAGTTCATTTTCTCTGAGACTAACTCCCAACAACTGGGGAGATAGCTTCTCATCTCCACGAGGAAAATATCTCAAGATTTCCCAGACGTATAAGGAGAAAGTCATGCCCACACAGAGGCCTCATTGGCTACTCAATGGCTATCTCCAGATTAACAGGCTAGACTCCGCCCCTACATCTCAATCATGAAATTAACATAAGCATATGACCGCCACAACCATGCTCAAAACATTTTCCTTTTTTTTTCTTTTTTTGCATCACTTCCTTAGAACATTTTCTTTCTTCTTGCACTTTTTAATATCAGCTCTCCTTTATCCCCTCTCTCTCCCACCTGACCCCCCAGGAACCCTTGCTGTTATATTAAATATTATTTATTTATTTGTCATATTTTACACCATCTAATGAACTCAATCACTTACCATTCTGCTGTTATTTCCCCTCGAATGGGGTTATAGATGAGTTCTCCCTTCCCCTTCATCCCCCCTCGTTTTCTGTACCCTAAGGGAATCATTAATCCAGCAACTATTTCTGAAGGGTTTATCTATTCTGAATTTCTTAAATTGAACAATTATAGATACACTTAAGTATCTTAATTATACTAATGAACATACACAAATCTACTGGGATTATTGAAGTAAAATTGAAACTATAATAGTAGGAGGAAGAAACATTGAAGAACTAGAGGACACTTAGGTGTTTCAACACTGCTATATTGTACCCTGGCTATATCATCCTTTCTGTTTGACCCCTCTGTGAGGGGCTGTCAATTATTTTACAGGTGGTTTTTACCTCTCTACTTTGTCTGTGCTCCTTCATGTAAATTTGGTTGCTGAACCTGTTTTATCTTTTGATATCTCTTTTGAACTTTTTGTGAACTTTTTCAACTTTTGATATCTCTTGCCATCAACACTTCATGATTACACAGGCTTCTTCTATGTAGACTTTGTTGCTTCCCTGCTATACAGACTCTTGTTTAATTTAAGCCTTTAAGACCCCAGACACTATCTTTTAACAGCCAGGCACCATCAGCTTTCTTCAGCACATTTGCTAATGGAGCCATTTTTGCCTTTAGCAGATGTGCCTGAAGGGTGAGTATCATACATTGCCACATTACGAGAATGAACTATTCTTATACTGAGATAAGATTAAAATAGAGGCTCAAAGTCCATGTGCTTCCTTGTTGGAGGTTCTAATGTTTTTTGGTGTAAACTATACAATCTCAACTGCTTTCACAAATGGTGAGATAGGTAAGGCATTATAAATCTTGTTTTACATGTGATAAGACAAAATCTAAGTGTTAATGTGACTTGCCTTTAATTACAAAGCTAATAAGTAGCTGGCCAAGGTCTAGATGATGGGCATTAAACCAAGTGTATATTTCCATTTGCTGTTTTTTTTAATATTAAGAATACATTTCTCTCGATATTGCTGAAGACAAATGGATACAGAGGCAAACAGAGTAGAAGAAATGATGGTGCCCAGCTACCAAATGATTGAATGCCTGGAGTCTCAAAGACTTGAAGATAATCGAGTCGCCATTCGGTGCAGAAAAGCAAAACCCACATGGAAGAAGCACGCCAGCATACGTGATCAAGAGGGGCCGAAGGGAGCAGATATCGAGCACCAAAGAACAAGAATCACATCATTACAAAGGAGGGGGAGAGCAGGGTGGGGACCTAAGGTCCACTGGTGGGTAATTGGTCACCCTTTTATAGGGGAATCACAGGGAGGAGACAGACAAGTCAAGGTACAGCCAGGCAGTGATGATGCATACAAGTTTCCTCTAGTTTCTGAAGCCTTCCTTCCTCCCCCCACAACCATCATGGTCCCAACTCTACCTTGCAAATCCAGATGGACTGGAGAAGGTACACTAGTATAGAGGGGAGCTGGAGATATGGGTAAACCAAGATGGATGAGCCCCTATGGGCTAATGGTTAGATTGGAGATCCTGGAAGGGTAGAGAGAAGGTGGGGTAGAGAGATGGAACCAATTGCATGGATATACACATAAGCTACTATTTTAAGGATGGGCATCAAAGGAATGGGTTTGGGGAGAGGTCAGGCAGTGTAAGATATGAGAGAACAATAACAATGTATAAAGTGTTGAGGGTTGGTGGGGAGGAGAGAACAGGGTAAGAGGAGAAGGCATGGAAAAGCTGATACTAGGGGCTCAAGGGAAAAGGTGGACGACTGGAGAATGATAATAGAAGTGGACATGTGAGGGTGCTTGATACAGTATGTTTATTATTTATTTATTTATTTATTTATTTATTTATTTATTTATTTATTGTGTGTGGGCATCACTGCCTCTGGTGATCCTGGGTGCTACCCAGTGCCGCTCCTGAGAACCGCTGCTGGATTTGAACCGCCAAGTCCACGGGCTGCAGTTCCGCACTCAACCCCTTACGCCACCGGAGCTCAGCCCAGTATGTTTATTTATGTATTGTGAAAAATGATATATGAGCCCCCAATAAAATGATTTTAAAAAAAAGAATACATTTGTGTGGGTACATAAGTAAATGAGGAAAAGAAAGCTGATGGTGTCGGCTATCAAAAGATATAGCATCTGCGGTCTTAACAGCTTGAAAATAAATAAGAAACCATCGAGCTGAGAAGCAACAAAGCCCACATGGAAGAAGCACACCAATCCATGTGATAATGAGGTGCCAATGGGATCAGGTATCAGAGAACCAGAAAAAATCATGTTGATATGAATGAGGGGTAGGGTGGAGTGGAAACCCAAAGCCCATCTGTAGAAAAGTGGACATCCCCTCACAGAAGGGTCACAAAAAAGATGAACAAGTCAGGGTGCAGTATAGCACTGATGAAACACACTACTTTCCTCTAGTTCTTTAATGCTTCCCCCCCCACATACACACACTAT
Source organism: Nesogale talazaci (assembly GCA_004026705.1). Taxonomy (NCBI): domain Eukaryota; kingdom Metazoa; phylum Chordata; class Mammalia; order Afrosoricida; family Tenrecidae; genus Nesogale; species Nesogale talazaci. The sequence continues at coordinate 99,422 of PVJH01004203.1, forward strand.
CATGACCCCAATTCTACCTTACCCATCCAGCTAGACCAGAACATGTACATTTGTACAGATAAAAGCTGGAAACTCAGGGGATCCTGGAAAGATAAATGCTTCAGGACTCATAATAAGAGTAGCAATACCAGGAGGGTAGTGGGGAGGTGAGGAGCAAAAGGGAGACCTGATCACAATGATTAACGTATAATCCCCCTCCCAGGTAGACGGACAACAGAAAAATGGGTGAAGGGAGACATCAGTCAGTGTAATACATTAAAAAAATTATAAATTATCAAAGCTTCCTGAGGGAGGGAGGGAAAATGAGGAACTGATGCCAAGGGTTCAAGTAGAATGAAAATGATGGTAATGTATGTACAAAAAGTGCCTAACACAGTGCATGCATGTATGGATTGTGATAAGAGCTGTAAGAGACCCCAATAAAATGGTTTAAAAGAAGAAAAGAATATATTTGTGAAAACACTTCATAGATTTTCCACTGATAGCAACCATGAGATTCTTTTAAGCTTTTCTTCAGTGATTACAAATAGATTTAGGTCTTATACCTAATTTATAATAGCAATATGTATTATAACTATATTCTATCAACCAAGATATATATGTATATATGTATATACACACACACACACACTGTGGCAGTCATGTGCTTATTTTAACTTTATGATTGAAATGTAGGGGTGGAGTCTAGCCTGTTACTCTGGAGACAGCCATTGAGTAGTCAATGAGGCCTCTATGTCGGCATGGCTTTCTCCTGAGACTTCTGGGAATTCTCACGATATTTCCCTCGTGAAGAAGAGAAGCGATCTTCCCCAGTTGTTGGGAGTTAGTCTCAGAGGTGATGAGTCACAGAAAAGACAAGATGGCAGCATCCGAGAAGCTAGAGGAGCCAGCAGAGAGACCACACGACTTTGCCCTGATGGAGCCAGACCCCTGAAGCTGAAGCGGCCACATGGAGACCGCGGCCAGCAATGAGTTGCTTCTGCTGTTGATGAACCCTGAGCCCTGGAAGCGAGGAGCCATGGGGAGACCCCTGCCAGTGCCAGAATTCTGCACCCACTGACCTGTGACTTCGTGAGTCGGAAGGAGACTTCGTAGACTGATTTCAGGCATATGGGTTAATATCGGACTTATGACTTTGTACTGGACTGGATTGGGATGCCTTCTTAGTGTCACATTCCTTTTGTATATAAACCCTTTCATTAAATATATATGTGTGTCTTTGAAATTTGTTCCTCTAGACTACCCGGACTAACACATACACACATATGTATGTATTGGACAAGCTATGACACTCGCTCTGTGTATAGGGAAGACAGTGTAGTTGGACAGATGGGAAGGCAGAGCTAAATGAAATGATTGTTGAACAAATGAAGGCAAAACTATGATGAGCATGATAGAAATCTTTAAAAAGTTAGAAGAAAGAATGCATATAAGAGCTGGATAAGATTTAATGCAAAGAATATGATTTGAGATTGACCTTTAAGAAAAGTAGGGATGGGTTAGATTGGTTAAGCCTCGCAGGTGCAGAGAAGGAGGTGGGAATGAGCTGGCCTTTCCTGGGGATAGTGATTTGAAGATGATGAAAAGAACAAAGATTTCATTCATTCTAAATACTGATTCTTATTTTTGGATCCATAGGTCCTACTGTGAAGTGTCAAGTGAGTTGCACTTAATTGTTCTCTGTCCCCTCTGGTGTCCTTGAATGCCTGGAGCCTACTCCAATTCATAGTGAGGGTCTGAAGCAGAGTGGGACCTGACCCTGGTTGGGTTGCCAGGCCATAATCCCATAGTGGAGCAGATCATCATGCCGTTCTCCCCCGGAAGTGCTAAGTGGTTTCAAACTGCCAAATGGTTTCTACATAGAAGCCTAATACTTTAGGAAAATCCGCTGCACAAGACTTCTTTAAAGTGTTACAGAACAGAGTTGTCACACTGAGAACTAAAGTGGGCTTGACCCAGGCCAGGGTATTTTCAATCACCTCAGAGGCATGTGAAAGTTAGCCCTTCAAAAAGGAAGATCACAGAAGAATTGATGAATTTGAATTATGGTGGTAGTGAAGAAGAGTGGAATATACCATGGGCTGTATTAGCCAAGAAATCTACCTTGGAGGAAGTACTGTCAGAACCTTCCATACAGGCAAAGATTTTAAGACTTAATCTCATGTCATACTTTGAACATGTTGTCAGGAGAGACTAGTCCCTGAAGAAGGACATCATGCTTGATAAAGAAGCAGGGCAGTGTAAATCCTCTACAAGATGGATTGATTGACTCGGTGGCTGCAACAATGGGTTCTAGCATAGGAACAATTGTGAGGACTGGACAGTGTTATGCCATAAGGTCTCTGTGAGTCAAAATGGACTTCCTGGCATTGAACAACAACCTACTATGTAACCATGAACCACCGAGCTCCTCTAATATTTCCTTAATGGTCTCCAATCGGAGACAGTTACATGAACATAGATGGGAGGCAATGTGATTTAAAGCTTTGGAGGCAAGTTACAGATAGAGAATAGATGAAAGGAAACAGATATTTTAATGCATTCAATGTCATTGAGTTGACTTTAAGTTGTAAATCAGATCGGATAGAGTCGAACTGTTCTATAAGGTATCTGAGACTATCAATTAAAAATAATTTTATTGGGAGCTCTTACGGATATCATGGCATTCCATAGTTCAGTCACATGAAGCAATACTGTACACTTGTTACCACAATCAGTTTCAAAACATTATCCTTGTCCTTGACCTCCATGATATCCATGAGACTGTCAGTTTTTATGGGAGATCAAATCAGTCTTGTTTTGCTTGTTACTTGATGCAACCTTCTGAGATAATTGGTGTTTTGTGTGTGTGTGTGTGGGGGGGTGGAATCACCAAATTTGTTGTTACAAATATCATGTTCTTCTTCTCTGACTTTCCCTTGCTTTTACCATTCATTTCTTTCCTCTAAGGAGACGAGTGCTAAGCACACAGTCATGAGTTCGAACCTCTTGTATACTCTGTTTAAGAAAGAGGGAACTTTCTACTCCCATAAAGTTTTGCAGCCTTGGAAACCTTGGAGCACTTCTACCCTATCCATCAGTCCTTATGAGTCTGTTAGTTTGGTTGGAGTTTTCTTTTTTTTCTGTTGGCTCCCCTCCCTCCCTTTCTTCTTTAGGTTGACCATGTTGCCACTTACTTAATATTTATGGAGCACCTACCTTGTTCTTTAGAAATAATGATAGCAGTAAATGATCTATTTTAATTTACCCATACGCTATGTAAATATTTACTAGGAAAGTATGAAAACATGTACACATTTTGTTTCATTCCAACTCATTAAAGATGCTGCTATTATTTCAGTTATGCTTGTATTATAAAACATTGATGGAAAATACTCTTGAGATTATTAAATACTTTTTTTGTTTGGTTTTTTGTCTTGTTTTATTTTGGCATCACTGCCTCTGGTGGTGGTGGGTGCTACCCAGTGCCGCTCCTGAGAACCACCGCTGGATTTGAACTGCCAAGCCCGCGGGCTGCAGTCCTGCACTCAACCACTTATGCCACCAGGGCTCAGCGAGATTATTAAATACTTAATTCTCTTTTCTGAATTATACGTACTGATAGATGTGGTAAAACACCTTAAGCAATAGAATTCATTTAGGTGGTAGGTTCTAATTGACAGGGATGATTTAGTGAAATTTCTTTTAAAGTGGCTTTTTCCTTTTCCTTTGTTTTTTTTTTTTTTTTTCAGGGGGAAAAAAGCTTGGCTTTATTCTTCTTACAAAAAAAATGTTTTGTGAGAAAGACTTGGTGTTGTTTAACCAAAAAAATGACTTAAGATTTGCATTCTTTTACCCTTGAATAAATGAACAAAGTTTGCAATTGAAAAGGCAGTTTACACCTTTTGTTGTTTTGGTCCATAGAAATCCTATTATGCTTCATGCATAGCTCTAAGGAATTTGCAAACAAGTATTAGATCAATGACATGTCTTTGTAGTTACTTTCATCAGGATATTTAAGATAGAATATTCAAAGCTTCATCCACATTCCATACACCTGTCTCACCAGCATATCTGTATCATAATATATTTAATTGTCAAAGGATATTTTCAAGTCTAAGATCCTAATTGCATCGAAGCCTAGGCTAGAAGGTCAGCAGTGTTCTGCCAAGGTGTTTGTGACTTAAGCAGCCACTGTAAACCTTTTGGCGATTGAAATAGTCTGCTATCTACCAAAAACAATGACAGTATTGAAAGGAATTCATAGAAAGATGGTCCAAAAAAAAGCCATTCATTTGAGTTTGAGGAGAAAACATGCCCAAATGAGTCTCATAATCGGGATGCCGACAACGTGGAAATAAAACAGCCGATTTTCCCAAATTGCACAATCTGGATGGGAAGGTTCTCTTCCTTCTCTGCATATAAGTAAGCCTACTTTCCACCTAATCACTCCTCCATGAGTCTTTTGTGATCCAGAGGAAATGTCTCGCATAGGGATTGACACTTGAGAATTGATCATTTTGACCACGATCTCCTGAAGCACAAAAGCCCCAGAAGGTGCTTTTCAGGCAGAACTGAGACTTATTCATCGGGTTGGAAGTGTGATTTCAAATTCACACAGATTCGAACAGTATTTAGGTAAAAGTACAGAGTATTTTGTTCATTAGTGTGCTAAGTCATATGCATTAATGAAAGGTGTATATGCAGATTTATAAGGCCAAGATGGTATAAGCCCCATGTTTTACTAGAATTCTCTTGGACATGAATTGATACTTTCTGGTTTGAAGTAGGAAGAAAACTTCAGAGAAGTTGTGGCCTTATGGCCTTTTTTTCCTCCTAAAAGTAAAATTTCAGAGTGATAAAGCCTACTATTAACTGTGGGATCTTTTATTGTTCAAAATGAAATGTAAACATGTAGTGTAAAAAAGTAAAGTGCAAAAGCATGTGAAGTATCTTTTAAAATATGTTTGAGACACTTTCTCATGGGTTACTATCATGCTTTAATTTCACAATGAAATTTTCTAGGCAGTAAACACCTAACTAAAGCACAGTTTTTGTTGGATGAATTGAATAGAAAAAGTTAAGATAAAATAAATAAAACATGTATGTTTAACTATTGCCTACAGGGTTATTTTAGTTATAATGATTATGCACAATCTGAAATGATAAAATTATATTGTAACATAATTACATTCAACTGTTTGGTAGTTTTTTTACTCTGGGAAAGAAATTGCATTCCCAGCTGTTTCTCAACTCCTGTAATTTAAATAAGTAAACCCTTTGTTCTTAAAACTTACTTAGTTCCTTCTAATTCTGTTGATGGACATCCACTTCTACTGCCTTATTTTATGTTAATATCTAACAAAAGAATGCTGTTAGCCTCCTGCCAGTAAAAGCCCCACCTCCTTTGTTGGGAGGGTGGAGGGGAGGGGGATTCTTTTTTAGCCTTTTACTTTACAGAAGACTTTAAACTTCCTCTCTCCACATCTAGTGAAGAGGAGAATTTCTGCATGAGCTAAAAATTCCTAGGAAAAGGCTATAGCCCCCAAGTGTGGAAGGTGGTTCTTAGCTGTCAATTCCCTTTTGTTATTCCCTCAAATGGAATTATGAAATGTACGTGGCTTTGTAGGGCAGAACACATTTCTCTCGAGCAAATGCAAATGCATTAGGTGTGCCCAGGTAATTTGAAATGCTCATGCTGGCAGCTTTTCTGCATGAGTAAAGCTGTTTAATTAATGCATTTTCCCCTTCCTTCTGATTAGTTGATTCTGATTTTCTTTGAATAAATTAAACTCCCTGAAATATGCTTCCTATAGCTTCTTGGGCTACCCAAGGCCTGATACCTCCCACCAGGAGGGCAGATGCAAAGAAATGCAATGATTCCTCTGCATATTTCTCACAGAGATTTCTCTCTTATACAAAAGGCTCCGATTTTCCTTGTGCTCTGGCTGGGATGAGCGATGTTTTCAAAGAGGAGCTTTGGGTTGCTGCTGCGGTGGCTCATTGGTAATACGTCTCCCAACTCGAATCCTGGAAATGGGTGGTGGTTCAGCTTCGTTGTGCTTTATTTCGATTTTGAAAGTAAGCCCTCAGCAAGATGGGAAAGAAGTGGCATAAACACGTTCCCTAATAACAGTGCTCATGTTAACTGCCACTGTTTCGTGCATGTGCCGCTTCCTACTCAGGCAATGGCAAGTTAAAGATATTTTCAGTAGGTGCCACAGGTTTCTCAAAGGAACCTTTGATTTGTAGCAGGAATTTCTTGGGCTCAGAACAGCATTTAGAAAGACTGCAGGAATGGGGAGTCAGAAAGGACTGGGGTTTTATAGGGTTTTAAGCCTTAGTTCTACCAGGAACCAATTTCTATAAAATTAAGTTCTTATTTAATAATCTCCTAGGTGAGACCTTCCTAACCCTTCTGTCCTCGGTATCTTTACATGTCAAGAATCTTACCAGGGTGGATATGAAGTCTCAAACTTCTGTCCCATCTTAAATGCTGCCTTTTATCACCCAAAGTAAAATCTACAAACAATTCTCTTGTCCTCTCACCTCCTCCCCCACCCCTGCCCTATTCCACTCTGACACACTGCAGAGGTCATGCAATCATGTTCTTGAGAATAGTATTAATGAGCCTAGTGACAATAGTCACAGGACCACTAATTGGTATTTTGTAGCCCTTTTCTCCAAGACACTTGAGGCTTGTCAGCAGCCTTTTAGATGGATTTTTATATATTTATGTATTTAACAGACCCATTCTTTTAAAGACTCTCACTCCCGAACACTGGAAATGAATGTCAATGTTACGATTATGGTGACATTCTCTATTTTTGTTTTATATCTTTTAACCTGCCTCCATTGTTCACTTAATAAACCTTGTATTCTTAGTTCACAGCTAATTGACTTGGTGGATTGGCGGAAAAGGGTATAGCTCATTTTACACTATAGAAGTGTTCTTGGAAAAGTTTTGTATGATTAAGAATTGCTCAAGAGGGGAACAATTTTTTATATGGACCCATATAATTATGTTAAGATTCTTTATGTTCATGAATGATTTTTTAAATATCTCTCATTACTCAAAGTGGTTAAGGCACTAGATGTAGCTGTGTTTAAAGGGTGCTGGTTTGATTAAGTCGACTACCTATTTCGTAATTTATTATTGTAGCATATGCATTCAGATGTGTTCTTGTTAAAATTTTATTGCTAGGCTGAGCCCTGGTGGCGTAAGTGGTTGAGTGTGGAACTGCAGCCCGCGGACTAGGCGGTTCAAATCCAGCGGCGGTTCTCAGGAGCGGCACTGGGTAGCACCCACGACCACCAGAGGCAGTGATGGCAAAAAAAAAAAAATTATTGCAAAATAGCTTCAAACGAATTGGAAAGTTGCACGAACATTACAGAAAACTCTTTGTAGGCTTTTCATTAAGATTCTATAAATACTCACCTTTGCTTTATCATCTTCTCTCTAAATAAATATATAATTTATTCCTTTTTATTTTAACCAATGGAGAGCAAGTTGTAGACATATGCCTAACTGGAAATTGAAGCAAAGGTATATATAGTTGGAATTTAGTGGAATATATTTACATTTATAGTCACCTGGGAATGTGATATTTACTGCTACCTGTCAGGAGTTGGTATGTCTTTGAGACATATTCTACCACTCACTGTGCCATTTCACCTGGCACTAGGACATGAAAGTTTAGACCCAGAAGTCATATCCTGATATGAATGTGTCCCATGGGGCTCATCACTGGAAGTATGTGGGTAATGGAGGACAAGCAAGGTTTGAAATCTACCGAAACAGGAGCTAGCCTCATATATGCAAGAAACTTGGGCTGAGCCCCGGTGGCGTAGTGGTTGTGTGCGGGACTGCGGCACACTGGGACGGAGGTTCAATTCCAGCAGTGGGGCTGGGCCTCCTACTCCCACCACCGGAGAGCAGTGATGCCCCCCCCCCCCAAAAAAAAAGAAACTTGATAGCACTTTCCCTCTATTAAAAAACAACAACAACAGCCCAACAAAAAACCTAAAACTGTCCAGCCCTTGATCAAGGGCAATGAAACCGAGAGGAATTACTGAAACCAAAATGAAAACTGATAGTGGCATGATAGTGGACAAGAGGAAAGTAAAAGGAAATAAAGGAAGAAACTAGGAGGCAAAAGGCATTTATAGAATTCGAAATACAGGCATATACATATGTAAATGTATTTATATATGATGGGGAAATAGATCTATGTGCATATGTTTATAGGTTTAGTATTAAGGTAGCAGATGGACTCAAATACTCCCTTAATGCAAGAACATTTTGTTCTATTAAACTGGCATTCCATGATGCTCCCCTTCCTGACACAATAGCTGAATACAAAGTGGGTACATAAGCAAATGTGGCAAAGAAAACTGATGGTGCCCCGCTATCAAAAGGTATAGTATCTGGGGTCTTAAAGCCTTGAAGATGAACAAGCAGCCATCTAGTTGAGAAGCAACAAAGCACACATGGATGAAGCATGCCAGCCTGTGTGATCACAAGACGTTGATGGGATTAGGTACCAGGCCTCAAAGAACAACAACAAAAATTATTGTGAAAGAGGGGGCACCAGGGCAGTGATGCCTTAAAAAAACAGGGGGAGTGCGGGGTGGGTGCCCAAAGCCCATCTGTAGACAACTAGACATCTGCCTTACAGAAGGGTCCAGGGAGGAGACAAACTAGTCAGGATGCAGTTAGCAACTTTCTTCTAGTTCTTTAATGCTTCCTCCCCACCACTATCATGATCCTAGTTCTACCTTATAAATCTGGCTAGACCAGAGGATGTACACTGGTACAGATAGGAACTGGAAATATAGGGAATCCAGGACAGATGAACTCCTCAGGACCAGTGGTGAGTGGCAATACCAGGAGGGTGAAGGGAAGGTGAAGTAGAAAGGGAGAACTGATTACAAGGTTCTACATATAGCCCACTCTCTGGGGGATGGACAACAGAAAAGTGGGTGAAAAGCTGTCAGACAGTGTAAGGCATGACAAAATAATAATAATTTATAAATTATCAAGTGGTCTTGAGGGAAGGAGAGAGGGAGGGAGGGAGGGAGGGAGGGGAAAATGAGGGGCTTATACCAAGGGCTCAAGTAGAAATAAAGTATTTTGAGAATGACTATGGCAAAAAATATACAAATGTGCTTGACACAATGGATTGTGATTAGAGTTGTAGGAGTCCCCAATAAAATTATTTAAATTAAAAAAGAAGACTTTTGATGCCAAAAGAAACTTCTCTAAACTACCAGTAATAAACACAAATGCTAGAGGAAAACTAGGATTATCCATTTTCTCTATGAAAACCTGTATCACTATATTATTGCTACATGAAGAGGTAATCAAATAGTATGTTGCTTCAAAAGAGGGAGAAATATTATAGATATGTCAAATCATTAGTTAATGTAAACATTAGGTTTTTAAGTGTTTAGCTTTTTTTTTTTTAGGGCCTCACTGCCCTGGTGGTGGGAGTAGGAGGCCCAGTCTTTGCCCCTGTGGAGCTGGAATCGAACCTCCATCCCAGTGGGCCGCAGTCCCGTGCACAACCACCACACCACTGGGGCTCAGCCCCGTGTTTAGCTTTTGTAGTGTTTGTAGCACCTTACTCTTTAAAGTGTTATGATTTGATACAATTTCTAAATTCTAAATAAGTACTCAGTTTGATAGTTAATTTTGTATTTTCGTATTTCTCTTTGTTGTATTTTTACTTCTCAAAGCAGTCCCCCAAATTGTATAAATGTCACAACTCGGCCTGAGCCCCGGTGGCGTAGTGGTTGTTCGCGGGACTGCAGCCCACTGGGATGGAGGTTCAATTCCAGCAGTGGGGCTGGGCCTCCTACTCCCACCACTGGAGAGCAGTGATGCCCCAAACAAACAAACAAACAAACAAAAAATGTCACAACTCACAAAACCTGACACTAACCCGCATGATAGGTGCTCAATGAATATTTGGTGAGTGAAATTCATACATACATGAATGAAGAAAGGATATTTTTATACAGTCTTTTTTGGCATAGAGGGCATTGGGGGAAGTGCCGATTGGATTGTAGCTGGTTCAAGGTACTGGCAAGTAGGGAGAAAGGGTGTCTATCTTGAGAACTCTGGTACATGGGGAACTGTGCCGAGAGTAAAAGGCATTGCCTCCTCCCCACTTTGTTAACAGACTAAAGAGACACAGTCCTAAGTATGAAAGAAAGGTGGGAAACTGTAAATGGTTCACAGGAGCACGACAGGGAGGAAATCCACATTCAAGATTCATTCTCTCTCCCTGAATATTACCTCTGCCTTTGGTAATGATGTTTCTGGCAGTAAAATGCAGCATTGGCACATATCTCCCTTGGTAATAGATGTATTACCATATGACTCTTTCCAAATAGTAAATTACACTAAAAAGCCATCCATTTTTAGTTATTCGTGGTACCAGTTGGGAAAAATAAAAGCAAAAAAGTGCACTGTACTAATACTACAGGGATGGAAGAAGAGTTAATGGTGATTTGGAAAACTGAAATAATAAATCATTGTATTTTCTTTTTTTATAATTAAGCCACATAATTTTGTATATTAAAAATAATTTAATTTAACTTGATTGGGGGTTTTGCTTTTCTTAGAGTCAGTCATGTTTCTAGGACTTTTTTAGAAATTGTTAAGAATATTTAAAGTCTGAAATAGAGGTAAAATAGACAAATTTCTTCCATCTTCACTTCCATCTCAATTTATTTTTCAAATATTGACAAATATGAACTATCCCATGAATATACCACTGCTGTCCAGATATACTGAGAATGTTGCTACTCATCAAAGATAAACTGGAATGTTGCACAGGACAAAATATTACCTTTCACTAATTAAGATTTCTGCATAATGAGTCTATGGGGTCATCACATAAATAGTCTCTCATTTAATACTGAGCTGTGATTTAATGTGAAAAATATTTTCTTGGAATAACTGATGAACATGATGAACAGAGACCTCTTACTTTTATATTTATAATATTTATAAGTGAAAAGATGACATAACATTAAGGATAATTTTGATTAAAGAAAAATCAACCAAAATCCCTGAAATTTGTTACTAAAATTACTGTTACTAACAATTCCTATCTATTATAGTGGAAGAGTTTTACCTCAGACTTGACAGGATTGCAATATTTAAATAGTAATATAGCCTCACAAGTAGCATTTTGCTTAAGCTCCCCCAACAATGATTGCAGCAGTACATTGACAAGGAACTGCCAGAAGTTCAGGTTGGATTCAGAAGGGGACGTGGGACAAGTGATATCATTGCTGATGTCAGATGGATTTGGGTCCAAAGAAGAGAATATCAGAAAGATGTTGACTTACTTCTGTTTCATTGGCTGTGCAAAGGTGTTTGACAATGGGGACCATAATAAAATGAGGGTAATCTTGAGAAGAATGGGGATTCAAGAACACTTCATTGTGCTCATTTGGAAATGGCGCGTGGGGAAAGAGGCACTTTTAGTAACAGAACAAGCAAATACTGAATGGTTAAAAATCAGAAAAGGCGTGCCTCTGAAGTGTAACATTTTGCCATACTTGTTCAATCTGTATGCAGAACAAGTCACCAGAGAAGCTGGATTATATGCAGGATTGGAGGAAAGCTTATTAACAACCTGTGGTATGCAGATGACACAACCTTGCTTGCGAGGAGGACTTGAGGCACTTGGTGATGAAGATCAAGGAATGTAGCCTTCGGTATGGATTATGACTCAATGTAAGGAAGATCACTATCCTCACAACAACATCCTCACAATGACAGGTAACATGATGATAAAAGGAGAACAGGTTGAAGTCGTCATAGATTTTGTCTGACTTGGATCCACAATCATTTCTCGTAGGAAGCAGCAGGCAAGAGATGAAAAGATAGGTTGCATTCGGTAAATCTGCTGCCCAAGACCTCTTGAGAGTATTGAAGGACAAGGATGTGACTTGGAGGACGAAGGTGCACCCGATCCAAGTCATGGTATTAATCTACATCACACATGTGTTTTCCACACTCATGTGAAAGTTGGACATGGAAAAAGAAAGACCAAAAAAGATTCAGTAGATTTGAATTGTGATGCTGGAGCAGGATGCTGAAAGAAGCACAGACTGCTAAAAGGATAAGTTGATCTGTATTGGAAGAAGTATAGCCAGAGTGCTCCTTAGAGGCCAGAATAACAAAACGTAGTCTTACACACTTTGGGTATGTTGTCAGGAGAGGCTAGTTCCTGGAGAGGGACATCATGTTTGGTAGTGTGAAGGGGCAGCAAAATAGGAGGTGCTTGATGAGATGGATTGACACAGTGGCTGCATCAATGGATTCTGGCATAGGGATAATTGTGACGATGACACAGGACCATGTGCTGTTTCATTGTGTTGTACGTAGGGTCACTATGCGTCAGAGCTGACTTGATGGCACCTAACAACATCAACATTTTATAGTCTAAAATTTTCATTTACCCTTCTGCCTTAAATGTACATAATCTCCTGTCAACTTGTGGAGAGGTGGAGTCTAGCCTGTCAACCAGGCAGCTGTTTGATGACCTCATTTGGAGACCTGAAGGAGAAAAATAACTGACTGGAGGTCAGATACACACAGACTCTCGGCTTCATATTCCTGATGACAGGACACATGGAGCTATGCGAGAGCCCTAGAACTGGAAGAACCATGTGGAGACCCACGCCAGTGCTGAGATGCTTCCACCACTACTGGATCCACAAGACTTTCCACCCACTGGCCTATGAACTGCCTGCCTTCCGCATCATTGCATGGGGTTCATGAATTTAAAGAGGAACCTATAGATTGGTATGGGACATATGGGCTAATATTAGACTTATGGACTTGATGTGGGCTAGACTGGAACATTTTTTCAATAAACAATTGCTCTTGTATACAAAGTTCTCTCATACACATATGAGTGTCTATGAATTTGTTTCTCTACTCAACTCAGACTAACACAGTGATCTGTATAGTCTTCAAAATGCTTGTATTAATGCCTATGAAACTATGCCAGAGAAGTAAAAGTTGGACCTTGAATAAGGAAGACCAAAAAAGAATCGATACATTTGAATTATGGTGAAACTGTTTTTAACATATTAGTAAGCAAGCACAAGTCAGCTTATGTTTACCTTACTTCTTGGGATATTTGTCCCTGAGCAGAGCTTTAGTTTCTAAAGTACTGACCTTTGCTTTGAAGAATGGACCCTTTATCACATCTAAAGGTCATCATCAGTAGGATAGGGATCTGAACGTATCTATGGTTTACAAGCTCCCAGTTCTCAGAGCAGCTTTCTGCCCCAAATATCCTGTCATCCACTCTCTCCTTCCTTTCATGGCTCTAAAACTTCTTCCTAACTTTTACCCCCCAAAAAACCCCAAACTATTTTTCCTACAAATGCTTTTTTGTTGTTTGCCAATGCAGGGCACTTCACATTCAAACGTTGCTATGATGTAAGGGTTTACAACCTCATCTTTGCATATCAGAAAATGTAGTGTGAGAGAGGCCCAGAAATAAAAAGGGCTAAGATCTGCCATGTGGTTTACATATACGATCTCATGAAATTCTCACAGATGTCTGTGAGATACTCATAGGTAAGTTTGTTACCATAATCACTTCACAAATGAGAACTTTGAGATTCATGAAGTTTTGTAACTTGTAAGAATTAACTGGAGAGGGGCTGAGCCCCGGTGGCGTAGTGGTTGTGCGCGGGACTGCGGCCCACTGGGATGGAGGTTCAATTCTGGCTCCCAGGAGCAAAAGCTGGGCCTCCTACTCCCACCACCTGAGGGCAGTGATGCCTTAAAAAAAATAAAAAAGAATTAACTGAAGAGGCTCAACTTCATGTCCAAGCCTTCTTATCTCAGGTCCCAAGTTCATGTTTGAATCCCAAAACTGCCTCTGTCTCAGAGGTTTTTCGTGATAGATGCAGATTGGGTCTGCTTTTTTTATATCTGACCTTTTCAGCAAGTTGGAGCCTGAACTGAAAAATCAGGGCCAGACTAGGCAGGATTGCAATATTTAAATAGCAATAATTAAAAAAAATTGATAGGAAAGAAAGACAACTGACTGTTCTCCTTCAACAAGCTTCAAGGGACATAAGCTAAACTGAGATGAAACTCATCAAAGACAATGATGAATCTCAGAGGGTGTGTTTTAATAGAATTCAGAGATCCAAAGATACATCATAAAAATTCTAGAAGTTATAATTCTACTTTATTTTTTCAAGAGCAAGAGAACACAGAGAGGCCCTGAATGCAAATATAGTCAAAAGACAAAACATGCATCATTGCTTTCTAAGTGTGGTCACATGGAAATTGAGATTCAAAGGGCTTTGGTTTCCCCACTTCTAAGGCTTTTAACAGGGACTCTAGTGGTTTATGAGCTGAGTAGGTCGTCAGTAAAAAACTACCAGCAGCTCTGCAGAGGGAGAGATAAGGCTTCCTTCTTCCATAAAGTGTTTCATTCTCAGAAACCTCAGGAGCACTTCTACTCTGTCCTATAGAGTCACCATGAGTTGGAATGAACTCAATGGTAATGGCACAATTCTTTATTTTTTAAATTAGTTTCAAAATTATTTACTAAGTACTTTTATTGGGGGGTTCTTACCACAATCCATACATTCATGTATTGTGTCAAGCACATTTGTACATATTTTGCCATCATAATTTTCAAGGCATGCTTTTCTACTTGAGCTCTTGATTTCACCTTCTCATCTTTCCCCCACCTCCCCCATCCCCCCTCCCTCATGAGCCCTTGCTAAATTATAGATTATTATTTTCATATAGTCCTTAACTGAACCTCTTTCCTTATTTTTCTTTAAACCAGCTTAATCTGGATCATACTTCCTCCCAGAAATTTTATCCTTGGTTAATTCAGAGGCCGCTGAAAAACATTGCTAGGTATCATCTAGTTGGTCTTGACCCATAGCAACCCTATGCATAACAAAAAGAAACACTGCTTAGTGCTGTGCCAGTCTCACAATTGTCCTTATACCTGAGCCCATTGACGCTGCCACTGCATCAACCCAACTTGTTGAGGGCCTTTCTCTTTCTCACTGCCCCTATACCCTACCAAACTTGATGTCCCTCACCAGGTTTCTCCTGACAGCACGTCCAAAGTGTGTAAGATGAAGTCTCACCATCCTTGACTCTTTTGCAGCATATGAGTCAATGGAAAATCCCATGGCTTGGGTCAGGAGCAAGTTAGTCCTCAAAATAACATCCTTGCTTTTCAACACTTTAAAGGGGTTTTGTGCAGCAGTTTTGCCTAAAAATGCAGTAGGTCTTTGGATTTCTTGATTGCTGCTTTCATGAGCATTTATTTTTCTTCTTTTTTTTTTAGGCATCATTGCCCTCTGGTGGTGGGAGTAGGAGGCCCAACCTTTGCTCCAGTGGAGCTGGAATTGAACCTCCATCCCAGTGGGCTGCAGTCCCGCGCACGACCACTATGCCACCGGGGCTCAGCCCCGAGGATTTATTTTTTTGTCTTTTTTTTTTCTTTAGTCATTTTATTGGGGGCTCATACATCGCTTTTCATCATACATAGTTCAATACATAGTTACATATACTGTGCCAAGTACCCCCACTTGCCTGCCCTCATCAACATTCTCCCAACATCTGCCTTTCCACTTGGGACCTTGATATGTGCCTCCCTTCCTTCCCCCTCCAACCTTTCCCCTCTTCCCCCAGTCCCCATTACTCTACAATCATTGTTTTGTCATGTCTTACACTGCCTGACATCTCCCCCTGCCCACTTCTCCCTACGTCCGTCCTCCAGATAGGAGACAGTCTGCAGATCCCCATAGCTGGCTTCCTCTCTCCACCCCACCCTCCCTCCACCCATCCGGCAACTCCACTCCCACCAATGACCCCAACGGTTTCATCCACCCCGAGTTCCCTGCGTTTCCAGCTCTGATCTATGCCAGTACACCTCCTCCAGTCCAGCTGGAACTGCAGGGCAGACTTGGGACTGTGGTGATTGGGGGGAGGAAACCTTCAGGAAATAGAGGAAAGTTTTATGCTTCATGAGCATTTATTATGGAGCCAAGGAAGATGAAAATCTTTTATGGAACAAAGGCAATAAAACTCAAAAGTCAAACTTACTGTAATTGAGTCAATTCTGACTCACAGTGATCCCACAGGACAAAGTAGAACTGCCCTCGTGCATGATAAGACTAACTCTTCACAGAAATAGGAAGTCTTGTCTTTTTCTTGACGATTGGCTGGTGGTTTTGCACACTCGACCTTACAGTTAGCAACCCAACTTGTAACCCATGTATGTGACCTTGTAAACATTACACCTAGAAAACCTTATGAGACATTCATTTCTACTTCGTCTATGAATTGGAATCGACTTGATGCCACCTTACATTAGAACTGATGGTAGGCCTTTAATTATCATTATGTATTATGTTTAAAAAGCCCTGGTGTGCAATGGATAAAGAACTTTATGATTTCAAGCCATTTGCACTCACCAGCAGCTCTGTGGCAGAAAATAGGGGTCTACTTTCTTCCAGTTTTGGAAACACTCTGTATTAGAGGGTTGATATATGTTGATTGATTTGAGAGCAAGGGGGTTAATATTTGACTGAAGAGGTCTATGTATTATGATATTATACATTTGATTTAAACATTATCTTGATAATTATACCATTGATTTTCTTTTAACTCCAATGTACTTTATTTTGCATTCACTTGAAAACATGATTCTGAGAAGGGGTCCATAAGCTTCAACAGAACCCAAACAAATGAGAAGTAGATTGATGTAATGAAGCAAAAGTTTATCACCCTCTATTTCTCTAAGCTTGAGGATCTCCTCATATCCCTTCAGGTAGGAATTCATGGCCAAGGCTCAACAAAATGAATGACTAAGTTCTCAGGAGGATCAGCATCTAGTCCTTCACTCCCACTAATTCATTCGTCAGCTGAGAAGTTTAGAGGTGCCACCTCCTACTGCAGGCTTAGAGTAGAACATAGAGGTCCAGGGTTTGGCACTTTGGGGAAGTGTGCCTTTTGCTCCTTCCCTTAAGTGGGCTTAAGGGGGACAATGTGCAAAGGTGAAGGTTACACTGTGGGGCAGCAGAGGTGAAGAAGCATCTCTAAGCATCAGAAAGTTCCTGGTCTGGTAAAGGGGATATGCGGCATCCTCACGCACTCTCTTCTTACACTTCACTAGCTGGAGAAACTGGGGTGAGAGGGCTGGCTGCTTATATTATTGGTTGTATACCTGCAAGGGAAGGGATCTAGGTAACACTTTTAAGAGAAGGAAAGTACCTCACAGAACCAGTGTGATG
The DNA here is from genome assembly GCA_004026705.1 of Nesogale talazaci. NCBI lineage: Eukaryota > Metazoa > Chordata > Mammalia > Afrosoricida > Tenrecidae > Nesogale > Nesogale talazaci. The sequence continues at coordinate 116,714 of PVJH01004203.1, forward strand.
CTAGGCCTATGTGAGGCATCCTTCCCTTTTATCTTATTATGTAAATTTCAACCCAAAGAGCTGGTGCATGCATTCTTCTTCTGTGGGCAGGGGGCACCCCAGCTGTAATCAGTTTCTTCAAAGCTGTGTATTTTTTCAAAGCATGTTAAAGACTGTGTAGCTAATCAATAAAGAGAAGTGGATGAGATAGAATGAAAATAGCAAGCATACAAAAAAAAAAAAGAAACAATAGCAAAGATCAAAATGACAGAGATCTTGGGAAGTGGCCAAGGGTCTGCTCCTTGATACATAGAAGCACCAAAGTTCCTACCACTGCCACCACCCCCTTTTTACTACCCTTCTCTAGGAATTTTAGACTCAGCCACTTAAACACTTGATGTTCTTATACTCATTTTTGCAAAGTGGTTTCAATATTTTTTCAAGTACTTATTCATTATGCTCTTAAAATGTTATGAAGCATTCTAAGTATTCAAATAAAATATACCAGGGCTGAGCCCCGGTGACGTAGTGGTTGTGCGCGGGACTGTGGCCCACTGGGACAGAGGTTCAATTCCAGCAGTGGGGTTGGGCCTCCTACTCCCACCACCAGAGAGCAGTGATGCCCAAACAAACAAACAAAACAAAACAAAACAAAAAAAATATATACCAGACCCCTACGCACTCCGAAGAAAAGAGAAGTTCACACATTGCCCTATTTGTTTCTAATATATCTTGTCCCAAAATAGAATAAAATCCACTGTTGACCAGTGGGCTCAAACTGATAGTGACCTTATTCAATAGGAAAGAAATGTCCCATAGGGTTCTCAAGAGTGTAATCTTTATAGAAGCAGATTGCCAGATCTTCCCCCCAAAGGACAGTGGGTTCAAGACACTGACCTTTTGTGGTTGGCCTTACCCACTATGCTATGGGCTTCGCTTTTCCTACCCAGAGGTGATTGCCTATCCCAAAACAGGTATGAATCATGTTCTGTTATCTTTCCTATCTATCTTATGCACATGGCTCCATCAAAATTAAAGTTCAGCCAGCTTTTATGGTAAAGAGTTGGATGATAAGCATTTTAGTTTGTGTAGGTCTCTGTTACATAGTCTGCTTTTGAAAAGATAGTTCCAGCTGAGCCCCGGTGGCGTAGTGGTTGTGCGCGGGACTGCGGCCCACTGGGATGGAGGTTCAATTCCCGCTGACAGGAGCAAAGGCTGGGCCTCCTACTCCCACCACCAGGGCAGTGATGCCTGAAAAAAAAAAAGATAGTTCCTCAAAACTGTAAAAGAAAATCATACATGACTATCTGGCCATACAGCAAACAGCTCGGGGCTGGATCTGGCCATTGAGGGGCAGCTTGACCCCTGGAAAAAGGACTGTTGTGAGTGTTTTATCAATTTGCATGTAAATAGAGTTATAATTACTGCTTTCTCACAAATTATGCCTTTCACTCAATATTATGCTTTTGAGATGTTTATAAGTTGATAAAGTATCTATTTCCTTTTTTTCCCTTTAACTAACTAAATTTTTTTAGCTTTATTTTTTAGCTTATTAGTTTTTGGCATCACTGCTCTCCGGTGGTGGGAGTAGGAGGCCCAGCCCCACTGCTGGAATTGAACCTCCGTCCCAGTGGGCCGCAGTCCCGCACACAACCACTATGCCACCGGGGCTCAGTCCTCTTACAGTTCTTATAACAATGCATACATAAATTTTATTGAGCATATTTGTACATATTTTATCATCATTATCTTCTAAACATCTACGATATTTTCTATTTCAGCCCTTGGTATCAGCTCCGTGATCTATTTCTTAAACTTGAATGAATTATCTTGAATTTTTGGCCTCAAAAGCATGTGAAAGTTGGACAATGACTAAAGAAGACCAAGAAAGAATTGATATCTTTGAATGATGGTGTTAGTGAAGAATATTGAACGTACCATGGACAAAGAGTAGAATAACCTGTCCTGAGAATGAGGAGGGTGAGAGTTTGTCACGTGGACTTTGGATATCCTTTCAGGGGGGACTGACTGGTCCCAGAGAAGGACGCCCTAAAGTAGAGGGCCAGTGAAAAAGAGAAAGACCTTCAATGAGCTGGATTGACACAGTGGCTGTGACAAATGGACTCAAGACCATCGAGGATACTACAGGATCAAGCAAGGTTGTTGTGGTAGTTACATTATCTGGTGTCAAGTTGGGACTTAAGAGGACAAGAGTGAAAGGGTGGAGACTAGTCTATCCATCGGGTCATAGCCAATGAGGCCTCGGTGTGAGCATGAGGATTCTGGGAACTCCGGCAATTTCCTCCTTAGAAGTGAGAAATACTTCTCTCTCTGCTCACTTCCTTGGAGATTCTCTACTGACAAGACTCACTCCCTTGGAGATGCTCTACTCACAAGACACAAGGCACTACGCTGATAGAACCCATGCTCTGGGAACTGTAAGCCACAGGGTTACCCCTGCCAGCGCTGAGATGCTTATAATGCTACTGAATCCAAAGACTTTCTACCCACTGGCCTGTGATTGTCCTGAATTTGGCATCATTGTGTGTGCTTCATGAGTCTGAAGAGGATTTTATAGATGGGTCTCAGACATATAGGAATATTGGACTTATGGGCTTTGACAATACTGGGTTGTGATGCTTTCTTAATGTACACTTACTCTTTTTATAAAGCTCTCTCATACATGAGTCTCTATGGATTTGTTTCTCTAGTCTACCAAGACTAACACAGTTGTGCATTGGATAACCATGAGTCAGAACATACCTGACAGCATGTAACATCAAGAAAAACCCTCTTGTCATATAGTAAAGTATATTGGAAAGATGTAGGAATGGTTAATGGGAGTCAAGTAACTATGTCTACCATCACCGCTTTAAATTTTTCAGTCACTCCATCTTTTAGAAAGGTAAGTATAGAGGTGGTGAGAATCTAAAAGTGTGCTCATTGAAATACTTCCTATAGAAGAAAGTATCAGGAATGGGGAAGAATTATCTTCTATTAACAGGTGTCATGCCCTCAACAGATGAGAAGCCAAGTTTATTAACTACTAAAACTGTATTACTATAGACAAATGGGTGGTGTTCATCCAGGAAAATTGTGAGCATGTCAGCATGAACATGCATCAGTATGATGAGATATCCTTACCAGGTTTGCTAGTGCTCTGGAATGATAGGAATTTGTATTCACCATTCAAAGGAACATGCATTTATAGTCTATCATCTAGCTAATAGAGCACTGAAGCATCTAAATTGGGTTAGCACACTTTCTGGAAATGTTTAAGAAAAATGCCTGAAGGCACATCGCATTTTCAGTAGAACTCATTTTTTAGCCCAAATTCCCAAATAAATGATTGCTTTCGAAAGTGACTTGAGGGTCTATAAGTCTGAACTAGTCATTTGTGGAAATTGTTTAATGGGGATATTCAAAATGTACAGCAGTGACATTCTTTCACTTCTGTGCAAATAAGCTACGACTTTGCCACTCTGATGGATGCTATTGTATGTTCGGGTAAGTTCTTAGCTTGACTGAAGATGATCTTTTCAAACCCTCTGATTAAGTGTTTAATTTACCTTAGGTCATAGGTCACATGCCCTTTATTTGCTACTAGTGTCTCTGTATGGGAGCACTCCCTGTCAGAAAGACTCTGTGGAGACCAATAAGGATTGTCATTTATTCAGTGGATTTTTAAAAACTGATTTTAGTAAAAACACATGTAAAAAACTTTGGCCATTTTAAGCGTGAAATTCCATGGCATTTATTGTATTCACCATGTCACCATTGTCCGTTTCTAAACAGAAACTCAGTATCATTTCAGTACCAGTGAGAACTCCCTCTTTCCTCATCTCTGAGCCCCCTGTAACCACTTCTGTCTTTAGGCATTTACCAACTATAGATAGTTCATAAGTGGGATCATACAACACTTATCTTTTTGTGACAAGTCTTTCTTGAGTATCTACTGTATCTAAGACACTGTACTAGTCACTGGAAGAGACAAAGACAGTGAGAAACATCTTATCTCAAGGAGCTGGCATTCTGGATCAGGATCTGACATATGTTTGTAAGCTACTGTATAACATGGAGGTAAGACTAACTAAGTGATGTAGGGGAATTATAGAAAAAAATGAAATTGTCTACCTATTTTATCTCCTCAGTAGGGAAAACCAAAAACCAAACCAAGTGCCTTTGAGTTGCCATATGCATTTCTTTGTTTTCTTGGATAATTCTAATTAACATCTACTGCCATAAGCAGACATCCACAGCATGGCAGACATTTTGGTGATTTTCTCACTGGTTCATTATCAACTAAGCCAGAGAGTAGAAGCCTGGTGGAATAGTGGGCCACATGTTTGGCTGCTAACTATTAGGTCAGTTTGAAATCACTAGCTGCTCCATGGAGAAAGGCGGGACTTTCTACTTACTCCTGTGAAGAAATGCAGTTCTACACTATTCTATTGGGATTTTATGAGTCAGAATTGACTTTTATTTTACAAATTTGGTAGAGAATATATTTCTGGAAGTTAACTTGGGAGGAGATATGCTTTATCATTGCTACACTGCGCCTTGACTGCCTTGTCCCCTCCCTGTGACTTCTTTAAGTGTTTCACAAGGATGTTTTGGAATCTCTGTAACTTTTTGTACAATTGCCTGTGGCCTTTGTTGCTTCTGAGTACAGATTGGGGACCCAAAGCCCATCAATAGGTGAAGCGACATCCTCGTACAGAGGGGTTGCAGGGAGGAAATAAGCTAGTCAAGGTACAGTGTAGTAACAATGAAATATGCAACTTTCCTCTAGTTCTTAAATGCTTCCTCCCACCCACGATCCTGACATTTCTACCTGACAAATCCAGCTAGACCAGGGGATGTACAGTGGAGTTAAAAACGGGAAATTCAAGAACAGTGGTGGGAGGCATGATATCAGAAGGTATGGTGGAATAGAACGAGGGAAACAATTTCAGGGATCTACATATAATCTCCTCTCTGGGGTATAGACAACAGGGAAGTGAGTAAAGGGACACATTGGACAGTGTATGATATGAAAAATTAATAAGATTTTGTAAATTATTAAGGGTTCATGAGGGAGGGGGAGTAGGGAGGGAGGGGAAATACGGGGAACTGGTATTGGGGGCCTAAGTGGAGGGAGGATGTTTTGAGAGTGATGATGGCGACAAGTGTGCAAATGTGGTCTGCATGCAATTGATGTATGTATGGATCGTGGTGGGAGTTGTATGATCCCCCAATAAAATGATTCATATAAAAAAGGAGGGGGAAGGAGGAGTTTATCCTAAGGGGTCAAGTCAAAAATATTTGGAAATGAGGATGTCAACATGTGTGCAATTGTGCTTGATGCAGATGATGTATTGAATTTTATGAGCTATAAGAGACCTTAATAAAATCAATGAAAAAGTCAAACAATAAAAGTGTATAGAAAAAAAGAACTGCAAACACAGGGAATTCAAAACAGAAGAAGCCAACAGCACCAGTGGTGAGAGTGGCGATGTTGGGAGGGTGGAGGCAAGTGGAGTAAAAAGGGAGAACAGATTGCAAGGATCTATATATAACCTCCTCCCTGGGGGATGGACAGCAAAGAAGTGGGTGAAGGGAGATGTTGCAGGGTGTAAGATATGACAAAATAATAATAATTTATAAATTATCAAGGGTTCATGGGGGAGGGAGGGGGAAAATGAGGAGCAGGTACCAGGGGCTCAAGTAAAAAGCATGTGCTTTGAGAACAATGAGGGAAATAATATCACAAATGTCTATATATGTAATCACTTTATTGAGAGCTCTTACAACTCTTATCAGAATCCACACATACATCCACTGCTGTCCACACAAGTTCCTCCTTTGGCAAGTACATCCTTAGGGGGAGACAGGACAAACAGCTCGGCCTTGCACTCTTGGCAGGAAAATATGTCATTGCTGCTATCCTCCACGGAAAATCGACCAATCCCACAAACTCAACCTGTCAAGTCGATTCTGACTCAATATGATCCTAGAGGAGAGGGGAGAATTTCCCCCTGTGGGTTTCTGAGACTGTCATTCTTTATGGGGATAGCTAGCTATGGCTTTTCTCCTGTGAAGAGACTGTTAGTTTCGAACCGCTGGGAGGGAGCTTGCAGGGAGCAGCTCAACTCACTAAAACAGATCATGGAAAAACAGTTGTTGGGGCATCTTTAGGCCCCAAAAGCCCCAAGCTCAGTGTTTCAAATTCATTGAGATAAATGTAAATGCTATTGTGTGTTTAATTTTGATTTCCGTGTGTTTATTGCTAGTACTTAGCAACTCCCCTTCATTTATACTGATATAATTTTTAGTTCTTTGATGCCTGATATCGGATCCATTTGGACACCTCGTGGTCACACAGGCTGGTGTGCTTCTTCTAAGTGGGCTCATTGTTTTGCAGCTAGATGGTTGCTTTTTTATCTTCAAGCTTTTAAGGCCCAAACTCTATATCCCTTGATAACCAGGCACCACCGGCTTTTTTTCGCCACATTTGCTTATGCACCCACATTGTCTGCAGTGATTTTGTTGGGATAAACATTTAAAATGCCCCTCGTACCTTGTACCACCCAATTTTTGTTTTTTGTTTTTAGTGTTTCTTTGGGGGGGGGCATCACTGTCCTCTGATGGTGGGAGTAGGAGGCTTTGCTCATGTGGAGCTCCTTTGCTCCTGTGGAGCCGCTGCTGGAATTGAACCTCCATCCCAGTGGGCTACCCAATTTTATATTGAACATTTCATCCTTTGTTATGTGTGACCTACTAAACAATCCAGAATCCTTTTTGTGCATTTCAAAGCAAACTGAAAAGGTCAATAAACTTCATGGAAAGCTTCTGTCTTCTTAGTGTTAACTGGACTGGAGAGAAGGGCAAATGGCAGAAGCAACGGGATACTATATTGCTAGCATGGCCAGTAGACATAAGGTTTAAGTTGTAAGCATATTCTTGTGATAAAAGTAAGTTATGTAGTAGTGAACTCATTTTTTTTTCTAACAGAGATGAATTTGATATGTTACCAGGTGGTGGGAGAAAATATTAAAAATCAAAATAACTTCATAAAATATGCACCTCCAAAATAAATAAGTAAAAGGATGTATCTGTCATATCCATTTACATGAAAACAGACTTGAGATGTGTCAGTTGGGCTATCTTGCTGCTGAATTTGTTTTTTTGGTTTAAGCTAGATACTGAATTCCTGAAATCCCAACACATTTCTTATCTCTTACCAATAGGAAGTCACTAGAATTGAGCCCACAGCAGAAGTTTAAGAAATATATATTGGTTGATTTCAAAACTAAAGTAAAACAATTTGGGTTGTGTGTTTTCGTTTCCTCTTGTCCTTATAATCAGGGTGTGGATAGCTAATAAATTGATGTCAAAGTAAATTTTTTTGCCTGCTCTTCGATGAGAAATAGTTTCCCCAAATTTGACCTTGATATATACATGCACTGATTTATTTCTTAAGAGCTCATTTCAGTTGATTCTGAGGCAGATCCAGCCTGCTGTATTTTTTGGTTCCAATTGGGGAAGGATTTTATTTAATGTACTTGAGGTAGTTACAGATTTATACACAGTGCAAAATGGGAGAATTAGAGTTTAAACAGAACAGATGTGTTTTACATAAATTAGCCAGAGTAGCTGTTGACAGGTAAGTGAACCAAGAGCTTTCTAAGCAACAAAGGAAAGGAGGGAAACCTTTTGGGTTGCATAGTTTTCCTCATCTGACAAGAGTCATTTTAGGAAATCATGGGCATACATATTTTCCTCCTCTGAGATTAAGCACAAGAGGAAATTTACTGTGACAGATCTTTTATAAACCATTTTCAATAACAGTCAACAATATATTCAATGAAAGCTTTGTAGAAGATACAGCAATTCCATTTACGTAAATTGTTCACCTATCAAAGTATACTATTAAATTATAAGACAGCGTAGACATTTCCTAAAGGTGTTCAAATTATATGCTCCAGACATTTTGCTTTTTGATGATCAAACTTAATAAGAGCTGAAGCTTAATAATGATTGTTCTGAGCAAGTTTACTAAAGGTTCTTATTCTGCCTAATGGAAGAAATGCATTTCCATTTCATAGTGCATGTGTTAGGTCTACCCATTCTTTAAAAGTCAACTCAAATACTGCTTCCTTCATGTAGCCTCACATGATTTTCTCTAGATAGAAAAGAGGCCGCTCCACTTGGTAAGATACCATGATTCTTTTCTTTTTTGTTTTGGGGGCATCACTGCCCTCTGGTGGTGGGAGTAGGAGGCCCAGCCTTTGCTCCTGTGGAGCTGGAATTGAACCTCCAACCCAGTGTGTCGCAGTCCCGCACAAAACCACTATGCCACCAGGGCTCAGCCCCCATGATTCCTTTTTGTGTTTTTTTTTTTGTTTGTTTGTTTTTGGGCGGGGGGGCATCATTGCCTCTGGTGCTCGTGGGAGCTACCCAGCCCCACTCCTGGAGAGCCGCTGCTGGATTTGAACCGCCAAGCCCATGGGCCGCAGTCCTGCACTCAACCACTTATGCCACCGGGGCTCAGCCCCCCCCCCCCATGATTCTTTTAAAAGAAATCATTTTATTGTGGGTTCATACAGTTCTTATCACAATCCATACATCCATCTATTGTTGTCAAGCACATCTGTACATATGTTGCCATCATGTTCCTCAAAACATTTTCATTCTACTTGAGCCCTATGACAGCTCCTCATTTTTCCCTCTCTCCCACATGAACCCTTGATAATTTATAATTTTTTATGTATTACACTGACTGATGTCTCATTTCACTTTTCTGTTGTCTGTTTACCTGGGAGGGGGTTAAATGATTAGTTCCCCCTTCCTCCCCCTACCATCCCCTTCTCCTCCTAGTACTGGTAATGAGGGCTTTATCTATCCTGGAATCCCTGTGTTTCCAGTTCTTATCTGTATCCATGTATGTGCTCTGGTCTAGTCAGATTTATATGGTAGAATTGGGGTCATGATAGTGGGGGAGTGGGAGGAAGCATTAATGAACTAGAGGAAAGTTGTATGTTTCGTCAGTGCTATACTGTACCCTGACTGGCTCATCTCTTCCTTGTGATGCTTCTGTTTGGGGATTTCCAATTGTCTACTGATGGATGTTGGATCTCTACTCCATGCACCCCCATTCACATTGATATGACTTTTATTTTCTGAGTCTTTGATGCCTGATCCCATTGAAACCTCATGATCACACAGGCTGGTATGCTTCTTCCATGGGGGCTTTGTTACTTCTCAGCAAGATGGTCATTTGTTTATCTTCTAGCTTTAAAGACCCCTGATGCTTTCTTTATCTTTTGGTATCCGGGCACCATCAGCTTTCTTCACCACATTGCTTATGCACCCATTTTGTCTTAGAGATCATCTCAGGAAGGTGAACATTATGAAATATCAGATTATTAGAACAAAGTGTTCTTTCATTGAGTGAGTACTTAAGTAGAGGCCCAATGTCTTTCTGAAACCTTAATACTTAACATAAATATGTCATAGATCTATTTCCCTATTCTTATATGTAAGTATATTTACCTGCCTGCATTTAGACTTCTATAAATGTCCTTTGCCTCCTAGTTGTTTCCTCTATTTCCTTTTACTTTTCTCTTGTCCAGCTATCACATTTGGCCTTTATTCAGATTTTAGTAATTCCTTTCAGTTACATTGCCCTTGATCAAGCCCTACCAGGCATCCTATGCCCTCCTTGTCATCGTTTTAAGATCACTTGTTTGCTTGTCCCTGGGTTTGTTAACACCTACTTTGTTTCCCCCACCTCCTCTGCTCCCATCTCCCCCTGGAACCATCAGTCCCGTTGTTTTCTCCTCTAGATTGTTTATCCCACCTATCTTATCTAGACAGACATGCCGAGACAATAATAAGTACAAAAACAAGATAGAGCAAACCAACCAAAGAAAACAACAACTCCCAACACAACAACAATAGCCATGGACAAAAAATGAAAAGTCTATAAAGAGTTCCAGGTCTGTTTGTGGACCTTTAGGAGTGTTTTCTGGTTGAGTCTGATGGGGTGCCCTAAAGTCTATTTTTGGTATTCCTTAGTGACTTCATTGCTTTGCTTCCCTTGCTGCTTTGTTGCATATCCTTAGAATTTGCCCCAGTGTGGTGGGGTCAGACCGGGCACAATTCCTGCTCTGTGTTTCCAGTGTTGTCCCTGGTAGCTTTATGGTTCAGTGAAGAACATCATATCTCATGGCGGGGCCCACCCTATGGTCCTCTCGGTGTATTGACTTCTTTGAGCATGAATATTGTCCTTGGGGCTTGGTAGGCCAGCATGTGTTCCACTTCCTCTTCTTCCCTCTTTTTTGCTCCTGTGTACTCTGGTCAGACTCACCCCGCTCCCTGAGTTGTAGCTTCAGTGCCATTCTCTGAGGTGAATTTTTCGGGTGGTGGTGGTGGTGGTGGTGGTGGTATCCATGTAGTTGGGATTGGGTTCGACTCTGATCCCATGATTCTTAATTATACCTTGTTCCTAGTATGACTGAGAGCATGTAGCTAGCTAGCTCTTCTAGGTAAGAAGATCTTCCAGGCTATGTCTTGAAATCTGCTGTGAGTGACAGTGTGAGTGAAATTTGCAACAACAAAAAAAGTAGTGTCCCTATCACCAGAATACATTAAATGTGTCTTAGGAATGTCACATATATTTCTGAGTAGACTGAACATAAGTAATTTTTTTAAAATTACTTTACTGGGGTCTCATACAAATCCCGTCACAATACATCCATATATCCATTGTATGCAAAGCACATTTGTACACTTGTTGGCATCATCATTCTCAAAACATTTTCTTTCCACTTAAGCCTCTGGTATTAGCTCCTCATATTTCCCCTCATTTGCCACTCCTCCCTTCCCCACAAACCCCTGATAATTTATAAATTATTACTATTTTGTCACATCTTACACTGGCGATGTCTCCCTTCAACCTCTTCTCTGTATGATCCTTGAAATCAGTTCCCCCTTTCTACTCCACCTAGTACACCCTCTGGTCTAGCCAAATTTGTGGTAGAATTGGGATTATAATTGTGGGTGGGGAGGAGGCATTTAAGACCTAGAGGAAAGTTGCATATTTCATCATTGCTACACTGTACCCTGACTGGCTCATCTCCTCCCTGCAACCCTTCTGTAAAGAGATGTCGCTATGTAATCTTAAATATAAAGTTCTTAAATTGTTGCTGTCCATTAATTTTTCAGTAATCAGAATTCCCCTCACTTGGAAGTGACATGTGATAAAATAGTACCTAAATAAATGAATGAGTGTAGATTATCATTGATATATTTGGGCATAGTCAAGACAAGGTTTCACAACTCTATGTAAGTTCTACTTTCTTAGGTTCAATGATAGCTAGTGTGTATTTACCCCAAATATCCAGGATTAAACTTAGACTCTGTGCTTTCCTTTCAGAATGAGTGATAGCTCCATTCTAAACCTCTAAGCTCTGGTGAGCCAGAATGATACACACTGGCTGTGGCTAACTTAGAGTGACAAATGTGCACCTTGAAGTTGACATTTGGGATTTATTATTCAACAGTGAATGCATCATATTGTATAACCCGGGGTAGGTAATAGCTAAAAAAGATGGCCTCACGATCCAACTTTTTGTTCTCAGTCTGCTTAAAGGGTTATATAAAGAAGCTATCTAGAAATTCCTTTTTGAGATCCACATTGACACTGCACTTTCATATGTTCTCGCTATTATGTTATTCCTTCATGGGAATAAATATCATCTTTGAAAGATTAAGGATCAGAGTCAGAGTTAGTGTGTGGCGTAAGACTGCCCAACTTGCAGAATTTCCATGATTTGTCAAGTGGTTAAGGGAAAAATGCTGACCCATTCTTTTTAAGATGATCACTAGGCCTGTCAAAGTAATGGGAAGGTGGTATGGGTTGTATTTCCATCCAAAGGGAACTTTCTGACTTAAGTAGATATTACCATTTCTGATTTCTTCCCCAAATAGGAGAGCATCCTAAGTGCATGGTGGGCAGGCCCCAAAGACTCTTTTTCCTTCCTTATCTTGACTCTACCATAGATGACAATACCAGAGAGGATGCATTGTATTGGAGGCATGATGAGGGCAGATTGACCAGCAAGCAGTAGGAAGCAGAACATTCATATTATTTGTTCAGTTAGGTCACTCAGGGATCTGCTAGTGTAGAGACTTGTTATCTGTTTTTGGTAAGCTCATTTCAAGCATACTGTTGAATGTACAGGCAGCACTGACAGTTAAACTTGTAGTACATCATTCTCCTTATCAGAAAGTATTCTATTGACCAAGCAACATCAAAGTCTACTTTC